>JAPYZL010093303.1:5381-18258 GCA_030522825.1 Platygaster orseoliae
CAATTAAAGATTAGTAATAGAACTTATAGAATCAATCATAATCCGAAAATCGATTTTTTGGACAGTAGGTCCCTTTTCTCAGATCGCGTCACATATTGTAAAAGGAAAATTTCACAAGAATTTGTTTATATAAATAGTTTTAATAAACAAATTTTGCAAAAACAATGTCACATCTTTACTCGGCAACCTTAAAAGCCATGAAAATAATATGCATATTGTAACAAAAAAATTTTGCAATAATTTGTTTAAATTAATAGTTTAAATAAACAAATTTTGCAAAAACAATGTCGAATCTTTACTCGGCAACTAAGAAAGCCATTAAAAGGATGTATATATTGTAGAAGAAAAATTTTGCAATAATTTTTTTAAATAAATTGTTTAAATAAACGAATTTAAAAAAACGATATAAAATTTTTACTCGGCAACCTCAAAAATAATGAAAATGACATATATCTTGCGAAAATAAATTTTGCAATACTTTGTTGAAATAAATTTAAACGAAAGAAATTTATTATAGAATAATAATGAATATTATTGATGCAAAATATGCAAAAGACAGCTTTAGAAACCATGAAAGGCATATGCGTTTTGCAAAAATATCTTTTCGCAACAGTAAGTTCAATTTAATTGTTTAAACGAATGAATTTTATTTATTATTATATGAAAAATATGTCATTGATGACTTCGGGAACGAATCTTAAGAACAATTTATTATCATTTAATTCTTTCAAGACGAAGTTTATTGACAATAATTTTCAACGACACTAATATAATAATTATTCAAATATTTATTTCATGAGTAACAACTGTAAAAATTATTATTAACAGTAAATTATCAAGACAGAAGGGTAGATACTTAAAAATTTTCATGTCAAAAATACTTTTTGAGGGAATGAATGAATTTTATATAATTAAATTTACAGCTTTCATATATTATTTGAATAATAAAAAATTATTGTGAAGATTATTTATTATAGTATACAATTATTTTTTCGAAATCCACTACATTATCATTATTTTTCAATGCTAGTGCAAGCAAAATTATTCGTTTTACGCTTGAATTTTTTTATGAAGAAATATTTTTAATATTAGCAATTTTTGTCTTTCTTGCTTTATATTAATAAAATAATATTTATTCTTCTGTTTAAAATTACAAAAAAATGAGTCTAAAGATAATATCTTAAATATACAAATAATATGTGATTAGAAACATGTGTAACATATTGTTTTCAAGCTATCATTGTGCTTCTAGGGACCCATCGATATTATTCTTATTATAATTCATGTTATTTAGAATAATAACATAGAGAGATACAAACCAAAAGTTATGTAGCCGATGCAATCACTGATTATTGCTCCAGAATCCAGCAATTCCAAAGGCGGTTCGCGATGACTAAAAAGTACTTGAGGGGCAGTGTGACTCGCCCTCCTTCCTTCTTTCAATTCTTGCAGAAACATCTTGCCAATGACCATGTCGTCTTCGGACTTAAATATTGTACTAAAAACCACAGTCACTCGGTCGCTTTTGGCTTCTACGTACCTGCAAATTCAATTTGACATTTGAGTGCATTTTCGGTGATTCTTTAGATTTTGCATCAATTTTTTTATTGCTGATATCGTTAGTTTATCAAAAAATATCAGACACGTGTTTTCTTTTGTCATAGCTCAAAAATTGACGTCATTCTAATTGTGACGTCATTTCATGCTCAGTACATCTATGTATACGAAATTAAAAATTCACATATGCTTTAAAATAATAATTTTTTAAAGAAACAAAACATACGTATCAATTTATTTATGATATTAATATTATAATTTTATAATATTAATATTAATTAATTGATATTAATTAATTGATGAGTTGGTACAAAGGATTATTTATAACATTGAGACATTGTTTCTTACATAATTTCTTGGTCCCTATATGGAATGACAGCCCTTTTTTGAAGTTTCTGAGACTCCTCTGGAGCGTCGACGTAAGCTTCTTGGAAATCAAAGTATTTTTCAAAAACACTAGCAAAGCAATTCCTCTTTAGGAGGCCAATTTTTTTCACTAGACTTTCCCAGTCGTCGGGAAGATTTTCGAGATCAATCATTACTGTAATGTTATAACCTGAAAATTTTCAAAATTAAATAATTAATACTTATATATTTTATTAGTAATACTAATATACTGAATACTATAATAATTTAATAATGAATACTCAAAATATTTTTATCAAAAGTCCTAAACATGTATTTTATGTTTCGTTAAAAACAAGCAAAATATTTGGGAAAAATATTCTTGACGTAAATGCATATATTCATAAATTTTAAACGCACATTTAATTAACGAAGTCATAATTATAAATTTTAACATATTTTTGAAGACCATCAAATTAAACGGAATAAGACTTCGCCAATTTGACGAAAAATCTTCGAATTTTTCTTGAACATCTTTTTTTTATTTAGCCTTTTTTACAGTGTCTTATTATTTATAAATATTTTATAAAGTCATGTTATAAAAGATATATAAAAACTACATAAAATATTTATGAAAAATTTACAGCCTTCTAAAAACTGTATTAAAGATTATAAATCAAAGTGTAATTCAAAAATATTAATAATAAAAGTTACTTGAATTCTGTACTTGTTCTGGAATTTTTATTTAAAGTTTATTAAATGTTGTTTACTTGTAAATTAGTATAATGTATAATGCTAGAGATTCAAAAGGTTGATTTAGCATTTCAACATACTTTTTGCTGAATTTATGTAAGCGTTAATAAATTTTTATGAACGTTTGTTTATGTAAGTTTAATATATTAGTTTGAGGATATCAATAACACGTTTATGTAAAAAACTTCTGAATCCTTATTAATTAAAATAATTAATAATAATATAACAATAATAACAAATATATTGTTATTATTATAATATATTTATTATAATATGATAAATATATAAATTATATGTATAAATAATTAATCAATAATAATAATTAATAAAAAAATTAATGACATTTTAGACAGTCGAACCAAAAAACTGCACTCTCAGTCTAAAAATAATTTTTTTCTGGCAAAATTCAGTTGAAATATGTACGAAAAATCAAAAATAGCCAAAATATGTATTTTTTTTAAAGAAAAGGACGAAATATCTAAAAAAATATTTTATATTCAAAATAATATTTTAAATAACCCTGAATATGACTTTGAAAACTTCCATTGCGTTTTCGTTTTGTAATATGAAATTTCAATGTTGATTTGGAGTAGATCTGCCTTTTAACATAAAACGTTTTTTTTAACTTATTGAAAAAATTATAATTTTTTACCATCTTCAGGATCGGTGAGATAATTGCCATATTCTCGTTTCAGCAATTCATCAGCACCATGTTCTTGCAGTTGTTGGTAAAATTTGAGATGAATACTGATCTGTGAAGTCAACAAAATTAACGTGACAATGATTGCATTCACATTTTTTCTAAAAAAACTTTAAGTAGTAAAAAAGACGTGAGAAGTAAGAAAATGAGTTTTAACCAGTTTGAAATTTCAGAATGCCAATTTAAATATTATTATTAGAATTACTAGAACAAGGTCAAAAAATCGAAAGTTCAAAAAGACTCACCCGAATTTTCGACTTATCCTTACTCAAATTGGAAATGTGAAAAAGAACACAGTCAAAGTCTGCGATTGTAATGTCCGTTGACTCGGGTTTATGCCTATAAAGAATCAAATGAAGGTTTGTATAATTTGTGACTGGATGTTTAAACATTCGTTGGATAACATTTTTTTTGATTCCCAGTAATTTTATTTTCAGTTTTTTTGTCAACTGAACCTTTTCAATATATTCATGTAAAATGAAGTTCCAAAATAAATCAATATTACAGTTCAATAAAAAAAAAAAAAAACAGAAAAATTATAAGAAAAACAACTGTGACATGAGTGACGAATTATTTGTCAATTTCTTTTGTTTTTAATTTAGAATGTCATCGTCTGTGATTTATAAATAAATCATTAATAAAAATTCATGCATAGGATTTCAATAGTATTATAGACCGAAACATAGACTTAGTAAAAAAATTGAAATGAATTGATTGGATATTCGAAAAATTTTTATCCAAAAAGAAACTTATTATTGTTTTCAATGTTTTTTTTTTCCAAAACTAAATACATTTTTAACCACAATATCAAATGACAAGTTTACACATAACGATACAAAGTATACAATTATTGCAGAAGCTATTTCCTTTGCAATTAAAAATTTTTTAACACATCCAAAAAACTGGCATACTTTTTGACCTAATTATTGAATTTTACTTGGCAAAGAAAAAAAAACTCATCGTCAAAATTTTGAAAACTATTTCGTTGTCACAATTACAGCATTATTATCTTATGACAGTTTAGCAAAATCTTACACAATTGAAAACAATCAAACGAATTTACCTATACCCTAAACGAATACCTATAATTTGTCACTGGATATGAAACATTTGTTAAATAAAATTTTTTTCTTAATCATTAGTCGTTTTATTTTTATTTTTTTAGTCAAACAAATTTATTTTAAACTCTTTTCAATATGCATGTTTAAAATAAAGTTCCAATATATAATGAATATTATAATTCATATAAAAAAACATAAAAATTATTAAAAAAATTAACAAATATGACACGAGTAACAAATTATTAGTATAGTTATTTTATTACTAATTTTAACTGTCTCGAATAAGTACATAAAAAAATTTTAATGAATTGACTAGGAATTTGAACAAATTTTTATTGAATAAAAAAAGTTACTATAGTCTTTAGTATTTTTTTTCCAAAACGAGACACACTTTTCAATCACAATATCAAATGACAAGTTTACGCATAACACAATACAAAGTATAAAATTATTACAGAAACTATTTCCTATATAATTAAAAATTTTTTAACACATCCAAAAAACTGACATGCTTTTTAACATAATTATTTAATTTTACTTGGCAAAGAAAAAAAAATCATCGTCAAAGTTTTAGAAACTATTTCATATCGTCATCGCAATTACAGCATTATTATATTATGACAGTTTAGCAAAATCTTACATAATTGCAAACAAAATAAATCGAATTTTTATATAAATTGTCACTGGATGTAAAAAATTTGTTAAATAAATTTTTTTTCTTAATTATTAGTGGTTTTATTTTTATTTTTTTAGTCAAATGAATTAAATTTAGACTCTTTTCAATATATAAAAAATGAGGTTCCAAAATACAATGAATATTATAATTCATATATAAAAAAACAAAAAAAACTGGAACAAGAATTAATAAATAAGACATGATTAAAAATTATTTGTATAGTTGGTTTGTTATTAATTTGAACTGTCTCGAATAAGTACATAAAAAAATTAAAATGAATTGATTCGAAATTCCAAAAAACTTTTATCTAAAAAAAAAATATCATAGTCTGTAATGATTTATTTTTTCGAGACTAGACACATAACATGATACAAAGTATAAAATTATTTCAAAAACTATTTCCTTCATAATTTCAATTTTTTCAACATATCCAAGAAACTGGCATACATTAACACAATTATTAAATTTGACTTGGCAAAGAAAAAAAACTCATCGTCAACATTTTGAAAATTATTTCATATCGTCATCGCAATTACGGCATTATTCTTTTACGACAGTTTAGCAAAATCTTACATAATTGCAAAAAATCAAATGAATTTTTATACAATTTGTGACTCAATGTAAAACACTTGATTAATAAAATTTTTTTCTTAATTTTTAGACATTTTATTTTCATTTTTTTAAGTCAAATGAATTTAATTTAGACTCTTTTTAATATATATAAAATGAGGTTCCAGAATACAATAAATATTTTCATTCATATATAAAAAAACAAAAAAACTGTAACAAAAATTAACAAATATGACATTAGTAATAAATTATTTGTATAGTTATTTTGTCATTAATTTTAACTGTCTCGAATAAGTACATAAAAAAATTAAAATGAATTGATTGTATATTCAAAAAAATTTTTATCTGATAAAAAAAGTTATTGAAGTTTTCAATGTTTTTTTTTCTAAAACTAGACACACTTTTCAAGTACAATATCAAATAACAAGTTTATACATAACACAATGCAAAGTATAAAATTATTGCAGTAACTGTTTCCTTATGTTGACAAAGTTTACAACGTTGAAAAATCACACTACAATTTTTTTTCTGACATTTACCATCAATGATTTAAAAGCTCAAAATAGTTAATTCAGCGAAGTTTCTAAAAATCGTCGACAAAAAAAATTAATGAAACCACCAACGATAAAATTCGTCGTCTTAAAAAAAGGTCGAACTTTTTAAATTCTTGTAATAAAAACTTTTCTTCTAAAATTTGTTTTTCCTGCAGAAATGCTTACAAAAATTTTTTTTATAAACATTCCAGTTTATAAGAAATATACGAAGCTTAAATATTTTCTTATAAAAAATGTAAAATTTCTTATAAAAGTGTCACTGGTTTTATAAAAAGTTTTTTTCTTATTTAAATTTTTTAAGGTCAAGCTCATAAGAAATAAAGTTCTTAAGATAAATTTCGAATTGTTATAAGAATTTTGTCATCTCTTATAAGAATAAAAATCACTAGTGTATAAACATGTTTAGAAAATTCCTTCATCAAATTTGTTTTTTTAAGGTTTCACATTATTTTTGGTAAATCTCATAAAAAATTTTCGTGTGATTTGTCAACGTTGTAAACTTTATGAATCTTTAACTTTTGGAAAATAATATAAATTCCAACGAATTTTTATAATTTTCATTTTAGAGATTGTGAAAAAATATTGATATTTTTTTCATTGATTTCCATAAACTTTTGGAAAATAATTTAAATTCCAACGAATTTCTAAAATTTTCAATTTTAAGATTTTGTAAAAAATATTGATATTTTTCTCATTGTTTTCACTCAACTTTTGGAAAATGATATAAATTCTAACAAATTTTTATAATTTTAATTTTAAAGATTTTGTAAAGATATTGACATTTTTCTCATTGATTTCTGTTAACTTTTGGAAAATAATATAAATTCCAATGAATTAATATAATTTTGATTTTAGATATTTTGTAAAAATTTTGATATGTTTCTCATTAATTTCTATCAACTTTATGTTGACAAAGTTCACAACGTTGATAAATCACACGAGAATTTTTATTCTGAGATTTACAATAAATGATTTAAAATCTCAAAATAGTGAATTTAGTAAATCTTTTTAAAATCGTCGACAAAAAAAATTCACTAAATCATCAATAATGAAATTGGTCGTTTTTAAAAAATGTCGAACTTTTGAGATTTTTGTAATAAAAACTTTTCTTAAAAAATTTTATTTCCTGTGGAAATGTTTACAAAAAATTTTTCTCATAAAAATTCCAGTTTATGAGAAATGTACAAGGCTTAAATATTTTCTTATAAAAAATTTGAAATTTCTTATAAAAGTGTCACTAATTTAATAAAAAATTTTTTTTCTTATTTGCATTTTTTAAGGTCGACTTTATTAGAAATAGAATTCTTGTAATATATTTTTAATTGTTATACGAATTCTGCCATTTATTATAAGAATCAAAATCACTAGTGTATAAACATGTTTAAAAAATTCCTTAATAAAATTTGTTTTTTCAAGATTTCACATTATTTTTGGTAAATCTCAGAAAAACATTTTCCTGTGATTTGTCAACGTTGTAAACTCTATGAACATTTTTCCTTTGCAATTTAAAACTTTTTAAAACACACCCAAGAAACTTACACATTTCTCAACATAATTACTCAATTTTACTTGGCAAAGAAAAAAAAATCATCCTCAAAATTTTGAAAATTACATAGTTCTCTAAATATTTCATATCGTCGTCGAAATTACAGCATCATTTTCTGACAGTTTATTTAGCAAAATCTTAATAGCGAGTACTAAAATAGTTAAAGTTCAATTAAAGGGCAAAAAAATAATATTGTTAGGTTACAGCCGACGCCCCACAGCAAATGCTGTCAAATAGCAGCTGCAAGATAAAAATAAATGTACTGTAAAACCGTGAAAAAAAAATGACATTGAAGCCGCTTACCCCGCCAGTGCATTTTTAATTTTGTTGTTCAGCGTTTCCTCCAATATTTTATTGTTAATCTCAAGTAAAATCATTATTTTTACTGTCCGAGAAAATTGCCTATGTTATCAATCTCGTACCAATGTACGTAGTAGTAATCACGTAAACATCAAACAACAAACGTGGCTTGAAAATGGAAATTGACGTTTATTCGTCGATCTGTCATCAGTAGACATCGGAAAAACAACATTTGTGATCAGCGAAATACCGATTTTTTTTCTCTATCAAGCCTTTAGACAAAACATAAGTCTGTCTTTTTCGCTTTGGAACACTGACGATAATGCAGTTCCCTTCAAGAAAAATTCAAAAAATAATGCAAAAACGAAAAGAGAAGTATTTGTCTATATTTATTTAAGTAAATCTCGTAAATCATCAAATGAAAATGGAAATCGGAAAAACAATAATTGTGATCAGCGAAATACCAATTTCTTTTCTTTGTTAAGCCTTTGGACAAAACATTATTCTGTCCTTTTCGCTTCGGAACGCTGATGGTAATGCAGTTCCCTTCATGACAAATTCAAAAAATAATGCAAAAACGAAAAAAGAAGTATTTGTTTATATTTATGTAAGTAATCTCGTAAATCATCAAATGAAAATGGAAATCGGAAAAACAACAAATGTGATCCTGATCAGCGAAATACCAATTTTTTTCTTCGTCAAGCCTTTGGACAAAACATTATTCTGTCCTTTTCGCTTTGGAACGCTGATGACAAAAACGAAGAGAGAAGTATTTATTTATATTTATGTAAGTGGATCTCGTAATCATCAAATGAAAATGGAAATTGACGTCGGCATCGGAAAAACAACAATTGTGATCAGTGAAAATACCGATTTTTTTTCTCTGTCAAGCCTTAGGACAAACCATGAGTCTGTCTTTTTCGCTTCGGAACGCTGATGGTAATGCAGTTCCCTTCAGAAAAAATTCAAAAAATAATGCAAAAACGGCAAAAAATGAAGAGAGAAGTGTGTATATATATGTGCATCTTTATTTGCGTATGTGTGATGCATTGTGGGTAAGTGCAGTGAATGTTTTTGTTCCTCGCAAAAATCAAATTACATCCTACATCCAAGAAATACATGATGGAAATCAATGATTTGATGAAACCCAAAACTGGTCTCTAATAAAAAAAGAGTTGCACGTGAACGCCTGCAAATTTGAGGACGAATAAATCCGAGAAAGACTTATTTCAACCCCTATACAACGAAAACAATGTACAGGTGAGTGACTTTTCGTGGCGAAAAAAACGCCGAAATCAATGACGCAACCGAGAGCGAAACTTTCGCGTTGTGCAATTCGACAATCCGCTGCTGCACCGCGAACGCTCTAACGTTTTGTATGGCCTCTAAAAATAACCTTTCTCCTTGAGCCAACTGTCATTTCGCTGACTATATGTTTTCCAGATGTTTTGTTTTTCACTAGCTAAATTTTCGCGGGTGTCTTTTGCGCACTTGAATTGTTTCCGCGCTTCCTCGAGTTATCATTCTTTCCACATCATCCCTGTAAGTGAATCATTCGACACAGGCCTGAACAAGTAAACACTGATAAGCACACAAGCGACAAAATTCACCGTGACCTTTCTTAAATTCCTCCCTTTTTTTCTCTTTATCTTTATCAGTTAGGAGAATTAATTGGTTTTGCATATGGGTTTTTTTTGCAGAGTTGTCATTCTTATTTTGTTTTAATTTGGATACATAGAATTCAGTTGCCCTGGAAAATTAGGTTTTTTTTTTCTTTTTTTTATTATTTGTGGTCTCCAAGGATTGCATCGTAAATTTTTCCTAATTTTATTTTGGATGATAATTAAATTGCAATAATTGTTTTTCTTTGAAAATTATCAATAGTTTTTTGGCAATATAAGGCGAATGTTATTTTATTTTTCTTTTGCTTTTATTTCGTTAAGTAGCATTTATTAATTTTTGTATTCAGCGTACTTGAGAATTAAGTATTTCTGTAACTTTTTTATTATCTGCCTCATTGTTTACATCATAAAACTTTTTCACAATTTTATTTTAAATGATTATTGAATTATAACATTGTTCTTCTTGGCGAATTATCAAGAGTTTTTCGGCAATATATGACGAATGTTATTTTACTTTTATTTTGCTTTAATTTCGTAAAATAGCATTTATGCATTCTTGTATTTAACGGATTTGAGAATTAGGTATTCTTTTCCTTTTTTTTTATTATTTGTGGTTTATATGGTTTGCATCATAAAATTTTTTCATAATTTTTATATTGGATGATAATTAAATTGCAATAATTGTTTTTTTTTCTTCGAATTACCAAAAGTTTTTGGTAATACAAGATAAATGTTATTTTATTTTTATTTTGCTTCAATTTTTTTAAATAGCATTTATTTTCTCTACTATTTAACGCAATTGAAAATTAGGTATTTACTTTCTTTTTTTTTTATTATCTGCACCATAAAATTTTTTCATAGTTTTATTTTCGATGATTATTAAATTGCAATAATTGTTTTTCTCTGCGAATTACCAAAAGTTTTTTGGTAATATATGGTATATGTTATTTTATTTTTATTTTGCTTTAATTTTTTAAATAGCATTTATTTTCTCTTCTATTTAACGCACTTGAGAATTAGGTATTTTATTTCTTTTTTTTTATTATCTGCAACATAAAATACTTTCATAACTTTATTTTCGATAATAATTTAATTGCAATCATTGTTTTTTTCTACGAATTACCAAAAGTTTTTTGGTAATACAATGTAAATGTTATTTTATTTATATTTTGCATTAATTTTGTTGAATAGCATATATTCTCTCTTCTAGTTAATGCACTTGAGAATTAGGTATTTTCTTTTTTTTTTTTTTATTATCTGCACCATAAAATTTTTTCATGATTTTATTTTCGATGATTATTTAATTGCAATAATCATTTTTTTCTACAAATTACCAAAAGTTTTTTGGTTATACAAGGTAAATGTTTTTTTTTATTTTGCTTTAATTTCGTAAAATAGCATTTATTCTCTCTTCTATTTAACGCACTTGAGAATTAGGTATTTTTTTTTCTTTTTTTTTTATGTATATTGATTTTATTCATTAGTAGTGCTGCTAGTGGTAATTTATAAAATGCATATTTGTGAAATTCTTTTATTATTATGTCTCATTTCAAGCGAATTCACTTAAGGGTTTATTTTTGCACAAAACACCTGTAAAAGATACCGTAAATTACGGGTTCACTTGCGGGTTCTGAATAGCGCCAGGGTAATATTTTTTTTTTTTACTTTAATAAAATTTTTACTATCAATTGAGAAAAACTGTTTGAAAATAACTGAAAATCATTAAAAAACATGGTAATTAGCAATTTTTTATTTATATCGGGCATTATCGTTAATATCGTAAGGCAATTTTACGTATCGATAAGCTGTAGGACCGATATTTCCCATCCCTACGTCACAGATTTAGAATCACAAAATCCTAAAAGAAATATGTTTTTTATGTACGTAGGGAATTTCTAAAATTTCCATATTTTATGCTATTCATATAATTTTGTCTTATTTTTGGTTATTTTTTTTTCTTGGAATTCTATGATTCGCTTTTTGCCGTATGTCATCTGAATGACAATCAGACTGAAAAATTTAGTTTTATAATTAAAAAAAAAACACATCAATTCATGAGGAAATAAGGTAAGAAATTATAAAAATTAAATTGACTGGCAAATATGAATTTCTTATTGAAAATCACTTAATAAACAATTTTATATACCTGCACGTGATTGTTTTTAAGGAGGTTTAATAAAACTAGTAAAAAATCGGTATTTTATTTGATAAATAATGCAAAAAATATTTGATATTACTAAATTATTTGTATATAAAATTAGAATTTTTACCGAGACAGCTGATAAAGAAGGATTATGTTCGAAGAATTTCCACAATAATTCGCATTTGAGAAACAATATGGTGTAGCTACCTAGCGAGCACAAGCATACTAACTGACTTGTACTTTAGATGCAATGCAGTGCAGGGGTGGCAAGTTCCAAAAAATATTGGGGGGGTCCAGGGCCGGCGGAACAGTTTCGCTTCATGTATGGAGTTTAGACGATGGGGGGGGGGGGGCTGTAAGAATATAATTCAAAAAATAAAAAATCAATTTAAGAAAACTTATATATAAAAAGAAAAATCGAAAAGTTGAAAACTTTTCATAACATAGGGAAATTTTTTTAGAAAATCTTCAAGTTTAAAAAAATATACGTGGCTCAAATATTTTTTTATAATAAATTTACGATTTTTCACAAAACTGTTTTCTTTTTATAAAAACCAAATTTTTTATTGACGCGACGATTTGGTAGAACCCTGAAACGAAAAATTTCACCACGGCTTCCATTTATGGAGTTCCATACCTACATGGAATTTTCCCATGTGTGGAGAACTCCATACATTCCATATATGTTCTGCCGGCCCTGGGGAGGGCAAAAAAATTTTTTATAAAGGGAACGGAGAGGGTAAAGTAATTATTAAATGTAGGGAAAAACATGAAACCATATGTTGATAGTACATAGGTATATAAACAGTAATTTAATGTAAAAAAATAAAAAATAGCACAATCGACGCAAATATTGTTGCTTAGTTACTTTACGAAAGTGCAAATACTTTTCTTCTCATTTCTCAACGTTCAACGAATTCATTCGCTATCTCATTCAAATCTACATTCATCACAACTTCAGAATGAACATGCAAAATGCTCAAAGAATTGAGCCGAGCTTGGGTCATAGTGCTTCTCATGTATGTCAACAGTCTCTGAATTATGGAGATT
>JAPYZL010093305.1:0-12301 GCA_030522825.1 Platygaster orseoliae
TCTATGGAATGCGGGAACAAAAGCCCCTTTTTGGGGTACTCGGAAATCAGCGGGAAATATCGACAAAAACCCTGGGAAACATTCATTAATCACGGATCAAGCAACTTTCTTCCCTGTGATCCGGGATTTATGAATATTTCCCTAGGGTTTTGTTGATAACTCCCGCTGGTTTCCGAGTACTCCAAAAAGAGGATTTCGTTCCTGTGTTCCATAAAAATGAAGTGGCCACTTTTACACATGCATGTGAAAAAATATTGTATGCTACACGAGACAAAAAGTATGATTCCAACTCGTTCAATTGCGCACTCCCTTCGCTCGTGCCCAAACTTTGCACTCGTTGGAATCATCCTTTTTCTCCCTTGTAGCATAAATATCTATTACAAATGATCGGTAATTCGTAGTCTACTTTTTTTTAGTTTGACTATTCTTCATGTTTTGAGGACAAGCAACTAATTAGTAAATGAGTGACTGATTAGGTTAAAGATACTAAAAAATATGATTACACCAGAAATTTTTAAAATCAGGATTATCAAACTCTGAAGAGATGAGGTATTTGGAAATAAAGGATTTTTGAAAATTTCAGTAGTTTTTTGATGGATTTAAATCATACGTGTTTAAATTTTATGTAAAAACTTTAACATCAAAATTTCACGAATTTTTGAAGAATTTTCATTTTCTCAATAAACAACGTAACTCTGAATGACTGAAATGAACTTTTCCTAATAAACAAAATAAAAACCAAATGGAAAAATAATGTAGCATAATATTTTTAGAATTCATACTCATCTCACTTTTATCAGTGAACGTCGAACTCGGAGAAGTGAATCGCGAATCGCAATTTCATTTTCGTTATAAATTCCTCCAGCGTTTCTGGCGGTGATTGGAACAATGTCGAGGAGCGACAGCCTTGATCGACGGTAGCGATCGGAAAATCTTAAAGATTTTATAAATCGAATGTCACAAATTGAAAATCCGTGTCACCTTACACTAGATTGACGAGACTTTTTTTATCACCGAGACTTTGACTAGACGTGCTTTTTATAAACCCACATGCTTTTTATAAAGTTTGTTGAATATGAAAGTTATACTTTTGAAATACTCAAAATTACCAATAAAACAAATGATACAAATAAAACGCTATACTGTCACTAGTTATAATAGCATTTCATAAACGAAATAAAAACTTGTAATAAACTATAAATAAATACTATAAATAATAAACTCAACTCATAGTTTTTCAGTTGTAAGTACAAGATTCGTTCAGACGAGTAGAGATCTGATGTAAACAAATATTTTTTCACGGCATTTTCAAATAAATTTTTACTGATCAGTAGTAAATAATTTAGAGTCAGCTTAACTCTGATCAAAAATATACAAATTTTGTATACTTCTTTTAAAATTTGAATTGAGAGGTTTTCAGTTTTTTGTACTAGATAAATTCGTAACATTGTTAATGACAATGATAACAACCACCACAATATCGACAATAATAATAAATATAAATAAAAGGATAACAATTGTTTTTGTTGTAATTTAAAAAAATTGATGATAATCAAGGAATTCTTCGAATTTACAGCCCTCTAGTAATAAAAACGAGATTGAGTCAGACGAATCGCGACTTATTCGAAAAAAATTATTTTTCAACATACTTGAAACAAAATAAGTTTTCAACGATGAACCATCATTTTTACAGCGTTGAAAAAACTTAGCTCTGAGTTTGTATACCTAAGTAAAAAACTTTCAAGTATAGTGAAATATTTTAATGAGTTTCTTGATTTTCCTGCGAAAACTTAATCATTATTGTCTTCAAGTAGCATTTTTTTCTATAGTTACAACAAATGTCCAATTCCTCTTAATTTACATTAATTTACGAAATTTTCAAATAGTAAAAAAATAAACACAAATGACACCATAGAAAAATTGATGAAAATGTTGTCTAAAAATGTGAAATCAGAAAGAGTTACAAATAAAGCCATAAAATATACTATGAAAAGAGCTTGGAAGTTTCGAGAATTTTTAGAAAGAACATATTTCTAAAATTTCTACAGCTATAAAAATA
The DNA here is from genome assembly GCA_030522825.1 of Platygaster orseoliae. Classification (NCBI taxonomy): domain Eukaryota; kingdom Metazoa; phylum Arthropoda; class Insecta; order Hymenoptera; family Platygastridae; genus Platygaster; species Platygaster orseoliae. The sequence goes on from JAPYZL010093305.1 coordinate 2,060, forward strand.
TGAAAAAATCCGTTTCTTTTTTACTGTAACATGCATAAATAATTGTTTCTAAAAAAATATCTTGTAATACAAAAAAACATCTAAATAGTGACTCAACAAAAGCATCAAACAATTAGTTTTCCAATACCTCGAAGAAAAAAAGTTTCTCTCTGTGAACATTCTCGTATTGAACAATATTTCTCAAATTCGTTTAAGACCTATATGGAATTTTTAACGGTAATTACTGGATGTAGCCAGGGTTTTTTTTAAAAAGGTCGCGTGTTTTTCTCCGCCTGGCTGCTGCTATCAGTTGAAAAAGGAGCGATGTCCGGGTACATAAAGCCGCATAGTTAACTAAATCATGGTGGATTTAAGTGGATTTTACGAAGCCTTTGGGTCCAGGATGTATTATCCTTGCGGGGCTATTGCTGGGTATACTGGCTGTGGACTACTTCAAAGTGTTCTCGACTAAGAAATCTCCTCCAGGTCGAAGCCACCGCAAGCGTGACCGTGGCTCAAATTAAATTATTGACGGAGTTAGCGAGGCTGTTACATGCTCTTGAATCCTGGCTTCACTTCATGGCTAATGATTCGTCCCTTTCGAAGGTTTTATTATTCAGCAGAACAAAAAATTTATAATAAATCACAAAGATTTTCATTAAACAAACCTTCGAGGACAGAACTTTCAAACCAAAACATCCCAAACTTACAACATCCAACGTTCAAAACATTTACATTAACGAACGAGAAAAATTAACTCTAAAGTTAATATTTTCAAAATTCCTAAGGTCTTGAACGTTATGATACACAATATTCTCCCGACTCCGTGGAATACGTCTGGAAATTTCCTTCGCATGTCAACATTTTCCGATCAGTATTCATTTCAAATCTACTCCCGATCATCCCGAACACACAAAACATTTATAAAAGCGGAAAAAAATGGATGCACACGAGATTAAACGTGCCTATCACGTCGAAGGATTGTTGTCAGAAGCGGAAAAAGGCCGGGAAAAGCATCGACGTTCGAATTTTGAAAAACGACGAGTCTCGGTACGGCTTGAGGAGGAAATTTGGAGGAAAAGTGACGCGCCTTTCTATCTCGTGGCTGGCATTCATAGACAATCTATAAACGTAAACCGAAGGAAAATAGTTGATTCAGCGAGCCATCCATATTCTCGTATCGAATTCTCGCATGCGCTCATGCAAGAGAGGGCGATAAATGGAAAAATTCTTGAGTCGCAGCGCGACCGAGCTTTTTACGATTCCGCGGCTGTCTGGAATTCTCATTTTACCCGCGGGATTCCACGGCATTAAAACCCGACGTTAAATTCGATGACGTTCAACGCCTCTTCGATTCACCATTTCCCTATGGTTAATTAGTTTTTTCCTTTCATTCGCGTTTCCCTTGATTTTATTCGAGCGAGCTCGCAACGATTTTTCACAAGTCGCCTTTTTTTCATTTGAAGGCGGGGGGAGGGAGGGGGGGGGGGTGCAATAAGGTTGAAAAATGACCTGATCGGATCGGCGAGAAAAAAAACTGTCCGTTTTCTGTTTAGTTAGGAAGTTTTTATTTTTATTTCTGTTCTGTACATTTTTTCACATCGTCTTGTAATGAATGGTAATTTTATAAATGATGGTCGTTACTTATATAATTGAAATTACGCTACCAAGTCAATAATGTCGCCAAAGCGCGAGCAACTAATTACAATTAATTCGCTCTTTTTGAACTAAGATTGGAAAAGTTGGCAACTTCGGTGCGATAAGATGCGTGGTTCCATAAGGTTGCTAATTTCACGCGTCTTTTGACTGGCAGCCGAGTTTTTTCAGGAGTTGGAAAGTTCATTTTATCGCGAGTTCACGAATTTCAGTCATGCTCGTGAACTTGAAAAGTTGGAGATTTTCATGGCATTCTTCTTAAACATTAAAATAACATTATAGAAATTCATCGAAATATTCATGGTTCATTCATTCCAGAGGGCAAGTTCAAATTTTTACTTGTTGAAGGAATATGATAGAAATTTTTTGAGTTGAGAATGTGAAAATAATAGTTGGACGTTTAAACAGAGTACCCAGAAGACGAAAAAGGTTAATCCTTCATCAAGTCTTATAGAAATTAGAACATTGAGTTTTGGGATTTCTTATTCCTAGGATTTTCAATTGTTTCATACTTCAAAATATCGTGGTCGAGAAATTAAACATAGCAATAAATATTATTTTGATAAATTATTAGTTCATTTCGATGTCATTTATTCTTTTCATCTGAATCAGTTGAGAGTCGTTTACTAATGAAAATCAGTGTTCTTTTCTCTGATTTCCAGTAAAATCTCACCGATTTAAATTTGGAGGGCATAAAGTTAAAAGAAAGTACCGAAAGAAAAATATTTTTTTTTTGTATTTCAAGAATATCTGGAATCGTTGCCGAGCATTTTCCCAAACGATCATTTTCCCGAAAACCGTTTTCCCGAAAGATCTTTTTTTCGAACGGCCATTTTCCCGAACGGTCTTTTTTCCGAATCCGTTTTGCCGAAGGGTTTTCAATTTTCCCGAACGGGAAATTTCCTATCAGCCTCATTTCTAGAAGTGCCATGGTTACGCATTTACAATTTTTAAATTTCAAAATTTTACTAAAAAATTTTATTTATTAAATAATATTTTAAAATTTAATTTTTCAATTAATTCAAAATTAAATTTAAAATTCACATTTTTTAATTTAAAAATAAAATAAAATTTACAATTTTTAAATTTAAAAATTAAAATAAAACTTGCAATTTTTAAATTACAAATTTTTACCATGACTCTTCTTATTGAAGACTTATGAAATTCATAAATGTATACAATTAAAATAAAAGTGAAATTCTAACCGAAATTTGAAAAATAATACTTTCGGGAAAATTGTCGTTCAGGGAAAAATACTTTCGAAAAAAAAGCCATTCGGGAAATAATACATTCGGAATAATGGCGTTTCGGGAAAATAGTCATTCAGGAAAATGACCGTTCGGGAACTTGGATTCTGGAAAATGACCAGTAATCGTCTGGAATTTCCGTATTTTATGTTATTCATACAATTTCGTAGTATTTTTTGGTATTATTATAGATTTCTTGCATTTTTATGATTTACTATACAGATTTCGAGAACTTGATGCTCAAGTATTGAAATTCACAACAAATTTGAGTTTTCAGTATTTTTATGGATATCTAATTTATTTGCTGATTGCTATGTAGATTCCTTGAATTCTAATTTCAATAGATTTCCAGTATATTTTGAAAGACGCCTGGAAAGTTAAATATACATACATTTCGAATATTTTGTAGGTTTTTTTATTTCCGTACTTTTCAGGGTGTTCATAAGATTTCGTAACATTTTAAAATTTTCCTATGGATTTCTAGTATTTCTATAGATTTTTTTATACATGTTTTTAGAACTCAATAGTCTAGAATTCCAAATTTCATAAATCGTACGTATTTGTTCAGATTTTACAGAAAACAGTTCTTCCTAGAATTCTTATACTTTTGGTATTTCTTTAGAGTCTGTTTATGATTCGAAATTCTTTCATACATTTTTATAAATTTCTATCTAAATTTCTAGAATTCGATGCTCCAGAATTCAAAGCTTCTTTGACATAATTAATTTACATAAATTTTTTTTTTTCAATCACTGGGTTAGAAAAATTTATCAAATTTATTTTTTCTACGTTGTCCTAATCGAACATTTATAGTCCTAACTCTCCTAAAGCCAGGATTACTGTTGTTTTGAATTAGTGAAAATAGCTATCCTAAATTTTGTTGCAATTTTTTTTGCCCACTAGGTCTCAGGAAATTTTTGATTAGTTTTACACATTCTGAATTTTTTCATGCTTTTTTTATTATGAAATAACACATTATTTTGTTGTTTTCCGTATTTTTATCAATTTTTTTATTCAGTGTTCCAATTTTTTTTATTCCTACATGAATGATAATTAATTCAATCTTCTTAATTAACTTTTTATGAATCAATTCATACTTTTGATTCATGCATACTAAAATCACTTTTAATAAAAACATTTCAATCAATCTTAATCTTTTCCCTGAACTCCAAAAGCAAAGCTTTTGATACCCATGAAAAATGACCGAGCAAACAAAGGTCTCGAAACTTTATTTCATTAAATTCATTATACGAGTCTCGTTGAAAAATGCAGAAAAAAAGAATCCAGGCTGAAGGCATCTCGGAAATTTACGACGATGATTCATGAATCCGAGCTACGCTATCAAAGCGAACTTTTGCTAATCGCGCTTGCCCCGAAGTTTCGTCTGCTATCCGGCTTATTGAAGAAAATATGTAGTCAGATTTTCAGGTCGCGAAAGCGCAGCGTTAAATTCGAAATTCTTGAAATTCCAGCGAAATTGGAACGGTCTTCTAAGACCTGGCAGGAAGGGTGTGTGCGTCAAAGTTGCACCAGAGTTACATCGCAAGCTGGAAATTGCAGAGAAAATATAGTTTCTTCTTTTTTTCTTAGTTTGAAAAATAATCTACATATATATTACAGGCTAAATTTATTGTCCTCCGTCGATTCAAAAATACTGCGAAAATAAATGAAAGTAAAAAAAAACTTCAGAAAACTAAAAGAAGAAAAAAACTTGAAACTTTTCGAGCTCAAAAAAATTTCCAAATCCTGTTTTTTCAAACAGTTGTTCAAAAAATCAACAAACAACTTCTCGTACAAATAGAACATCCTCGGAAATTACAACTTTCTTCCAAATAACACTAACTTGAAATTCCACATTTTCTGTGAAAATAACCCGAAAAATTACGCAAATAAAGAATCACGAGTAAAAACCAATTCTGTTCTTTTCCAGCCACTTTTTTCATTTCCCACTGCAGTCTCCAACTCCATTAAAAAAAATCCTATTTAATGCTTTCGAGACGCGAGCGTAAAAAAGGTCGCGAATATGAATAAAGATAGCCTAGGGCCACGAAAGCCCTTGTTAGTGGAATTTCGAGATACAACGAGAACCAGACGAGTTTCTTAACCTCCATAAAGAATCCTTATCGAGTTTCTGTCGATGCCTTTTTTTTCATTTCCGATACGTCTTTGGCAAGCCGTGAGCACGTTGCTCTGGACGTTCCGTTATTGTATTTAATGACCCGGCAGTAGCATCAGAACCATTTTTACGGCGCGATTTCCCGACTTTACGTTCGTTTCTTCTTTTTTTTCCTCTTTTTCCTCGGAGCCAGTTGCGGAAAACCACGAGATTTCGTTAAGTCCGTGCTTACTCCTACTTCTCGGCAAATCTTGGAAAACGCCGCGGAGTTTAATGTGCCTTTGTTTTACGAGGGTTCGGAATTTTCGCGATTTCCGGATCTAGGCTAGGAAATCGGGTCGTGATTGAATTTTGTTAAACGTTTTTCGACTTCCTTTTCAATCGTTACACTTTTTCACGTCGAGATAAAAAATGTGGTAGTGAGTTTGTTAAACATTGCTGTAAAGTAATTGGTTACAAGCTTTTATTTATATTTATATGCCTTGTCACGTCACTTTGCCGTCTATGGAAAAGTTCCGTGATTTTATTATAACGTTCGATTTTAATTATTTATAAGTTTGTCTTTTAACTTCAATATAATATAATATAAGATAATATAATATATACATATATTTAATATAACTTTTACAGTTTATTTATTTATTTATTTATTTTTCGATGTCCAAAAATTTGCATGGCAGTCTTACAATTATTCTTTTTCCGAAAATTTTATAAAATTTTCATTTACTTTCTATACGAGTTATAGTGCCAAGTTCTAATCGAAGTTTCAAGTTAGAATTCAATCGAGTAAAATTCCATTGAATAAATCGCAACCGGAAAGGGAAAGCTTCCTACAGTTCCGCGGCGTCCCTTTGTCTCGCACACTCTGTCTGATTTGACGCTCATTATCGTAATTTGTCATGTATAACGAGACGCGTTCCATTGCCCGCGCTCTGCAAAGTGCACGACTGTGTTTCCTTGTTAGCGAATACATCAAATTTAAACCATGCTCATTGTTGCCTTCCCCAGGATATTTGTAACCGATGATAGTCCCCGAGCAAACTCGATTAATACGGATTTTCTCCAAAAAAGATTTATTCAATGAAAACACTGCGGCAATGCAAATAAGTTTTAAAATTTACTTTGATTGACTCTCGAAAAACAAGTAGAAAAAAGATAGTTTTGATTTTGAGTGACAAAATTATTTTGGAAACGCGTTGTTAGATTTATTTATTACTCATCCAATTTTTTTCATGATTTACAGGTCAAAACTCTCCGGAAATCAAACCCCTCTTTTTGGCTCCATTGGAAAACCACACTGTCATTCAAGGCCGCGAAGCTTCGTTCACTTGCGTCGTCAATCACTTGCAAAACTACAAAGTGAGTTGTGAATTTACGTAGATTGATGAGACATGTAAACGTGTTACGTTTACATTTAGACCGTTTACGTGAGAAAAAAGTTTAAACTTTTTTTCGTGATTTTTCGATCCATTGGAACAAAAAATTGAAAAAATCATTTTTTTCATGTTTTCAGCCTTCCGGCCTTTTGTTGGGAAAATAATATCCTTGTGACGCATTTCTATTTTTATAAAGTAAAATGAGGTTGGTTTATTTTACTTTAAACTTTCAAAAATAAGAAATGCGTCATAAGGATATTATTTTTCTGATGAGGGCCCAAGAAAAAGCCCAAATCTTAAGAACAAGAAACAAAAAAAAAAAGTTTTTTGTTTTTTGGCTCCAAAGCAGCGAAAAATCATCAAAATTTTAAAGAATGAAAATGAAGCATTATCCGTGAAATATTACATTTAAACACTTCTCACACATACACACGTTTTCTCAAATGTTGTATCATTTTTCTTGAATTTTTATGTACTTTTCGACTCATCAATAATTATCATGAAACTTTCTCGAACTCTACTTTACTTTTTTTAAGCTTAGAGATTCTGTTTAGACGTTTGTAAATTTTGTTTGATTTTCTGAGATTCAGGTTTTTATGCAAAACTCTTAAGAGTATACTTTCATTTTTTGGAAGTTTAGTTTTTACTTGAAGTTTTTACCTTACGTTGATATTCTTAATTTTAAATTTTTCTTCTTAAAAATAGTCTCTACTCAAACTTTTTTAAATTCTTTTAGAAATGTGTTAAAATATATTTGAATTTTTCGGACAGTGTCTGAACGTTTCTATCAGACCAGCTTGAAACTTTTAAGGTTTTACTAAAATTTTAGGAGTTTCCAGTTTCTACTTGAATTTTTTTAAATGACGTGAATTTTTGAATTCTAGTGTCTATTTGAATTTTTTCAAGATTCCACTTAATTTTTCTCAGATGTGACTTACTATTTTTCAGATTTTAATTTCAATTAAAATTTTCAAGTTTCATCTTGAACTTTTCCAGACATCAGTTTCCACGAAAATTTTATCTATACTTCGTGAATCGGCCTTAAATATTTTTGAGCTCTTTAGATATTATCTAAACATTTCAAGGATCTACGCGAACTTTTTAAGGTTCTACTAAAATTTTCAAAGGCTTAATTTTATTTTTTAATTTTCTAAAATAACTTCAATTCTTCAAATTTTAGTTTCAACTCAAAGGTTTTAAATATTCTTTTAAAAATGGCCTGGATTATATTTAAACTTTGTAGATGGTATTTGAATATTCCTAAGATCTAGTCAAACTGATAAGATTTAACTCAAAGGTTCTAGTTTGTACTTAAATTTTCTGAAATTACCTCTGTTTTTCAAATTCTCGTGTCACTTGGTTTATCAAAATTCTCCGATTTTCAAATATTACTTAAATTTTATTCGTTTCAGATTCTACTCAAACATTTTTGGATTTAGAGTTCAGTTTTTTTAAACTTTCTATATAGCTATATTAGAATGCTGCTAAACTCAAGTATTGCTGAAAATTTTCAATTATGTAATAGTATATGACCAGCTGAAAAAATCGCTGCTGGTAATTGAGATATAAAAAAATTTTAAGCATAAAATAAATATGAGATTCATATTTACTGAAATAATTCAAGAAGGTAAGTATAAAATAGAGACCAATATCTTCAAATGCATAAATTTATAGTAAAGGATTTGTACCCTTTGTTTCGGTGTTATTGATTTCATCGATGGTTTAAAAATTACAGGTTTCCATGCTTCGTCATGTATGCTATGATTTAAGACTGGTAACAGGTGCTGAAATTTGTCAAGTGCTTTTTTTCTAGTTCATTGAATATTCTTCTAACGACATATCTCAAACGTAAGTTTATGTAAAATGTTAAAACGTGATGTAAAATCCGTACGATGAAATGAATCGCATTATTGAAAAATGAAAATGATATCGTTTTTCGATCTGTCCTGATTTAATTTATGATATAAATTTTAATTGAATTTTCGTAAGTTTACGTCTTTCATATATAACGTGGTCGTATGGGTCTATCATTTTATTTTATTTATTTATTTATTTTTTTTTTTTTTTTTTGACATTTCCCCAATGCGGGAAATGTATTTGAGATTTCAAATTCTTATTAACTGATATCGAATGACGAAATCGTTTGATATTTCGTAAGCATTTTGATGAAAAGTCGAAGAACTAAGATAAAAGCAAACATGTTTTTTGCATGTGTAACGTAACTTTGATTTCATGTAATAAACGTGATTCAAGTTTCATCATGAGAATGTCATATGTCTGCAACTTGTCATACTTTTAAAGTATTGGGATTTCCATTCGGGGAATCCTAACTGTTTTTATAACAACACGATTGCTCAATACTTTTATATCCGTAGAAAACAATACTACGTTTCATATTCTTCATGTGTAGTGTAACTTTGATTTCATATAATGAACGTGATTCAAGCTTCATAATGATAATGTCATATCTCTACAACTTATCATACTTTTAAAGTATTGGGATTTCCATTCGGGGAATCCCAACTATTTTCGATAACAACATGATTGCTCAAAACTTTTATGTCAGTAGCAAATAATGCTATGTTTTAAAAACGTATGACACATAATTTATAAAAAAACTAGCTATCAATAAATGTAATTTTAAAAAATCAGAAGAAACTGGGTTTTACATTATTAATTGATAGAAAAAATAAAGTATAATTCATAGCGATTGTCATTGAAAAAAAATTTCGTCATTCTTAAAGTCAGAAATTCTGTTTTCGAGGTTGTAGATCATTATACACATCTTTATTTCGTTCAAGTAACGATTACTTATCGGCAGAATCTATATTTTTTCAAAAGTATTATGGAATGAGCTATTAGAGTATCATTGCAACACCGGTCAACGCTCTTCAGACACGTAAATGTGATTATACGATACGATAATCCCAGCTCTATAAAAACGTGGAATTCTCATGTATTACATTAGTTGCTCAGTGACAGTCAGGCAACGCTGATATCTCGAAAGTGAATCCTTCATCGCCACGATGATAGTCAAATACATCGTGTTATTTTCATTTTTGGGTGCGATTGCGGAAGCATCCGTCAATACAACAACGGAAATTCTAGACTTGTGGGATAAGCTGGACAGAGAATTTACAGTTGACACAACAAGGAATGTTATTCTCTTCATTGACCATCTCGCTCAGGCAAAAGTACTCTGACATTGCTACTCACTGCTGCCCATTTAGTGTCCGAGGAAACTTCGAAAGGCAGTGGACAGTATGTGTTTCGCGATTTCAATAAAAAAATTGGTCAATCAACGTCAAACTCCTACACAATCATCCCAGAACCGGTGATAGATTCTGAAATTAATGCTGCCTACTATGACTGTCCTGGTTTCAAAAATTCAAGACCTAGCTACGAAGTACCGGTCGCATACCTCATTCACAAGTTACTGACGCAAGCGAAATCCTTCAAAATTTTGCTGATAGTGAACAAATCTAGAGTTGTAAAAGGAGAACAACGAAGCAGTTTTCCGAGGCTAATGCAATACGTAGTCGAATTGCTCAAAGACATAAACAGATACAAAGATACTATCGCAATGGTTGCAACAAAGACTGAAAATACTTTCTCAGAAGAAGAAAATGAAGACGATTATGCTGAAGCTGTTCTGAACAGCGATGCGAAGTTAATTGAGGACGTCGAAATTATTTAATAGAAGAAAAAGTTGAAGCGGAAAAAAAATTAAAAACTCCAAACTTGCCAAAAGCAGATGAAGATTTTTTAAAGGAAAAAATCAAACTGTTGGATATATTATCAAAACGAAATCCAGAAACACCAAACGGTTTTGAAAGAATCGGAATTTTCCGCCGAGCAATGGAAGCAG
>JAPYZL010093312.1:0-15275 GCA_030522825.1 Platygaster orseoliae
CGGTCTCGAGAGTTTGCTTTGATTCTTTCAATCGCTCGTCCTGTAAAGTTTTCTTTTTGGATAGTAGGTCCCTTTTCTCAGATCGTGTCACATATGTGACCCGATCTGTTAAAACCTACCTATGGACCAAAACATCTTTTCGAGAAAAACGCGTTCACTGTTTCTCGCCTAGAAGCAAGTAAAAGATCTATCCCTCGCTCTTTCCTTTTCTACGTTCATTCAACCGTAATAATGATTGAAATATGCGTGAACTAATGGGCCTAGGAGAATGACTGTGAATGCATCAATCATTGTGAGCCATCCCCGAGGGACCACTGGACACACAAGACACGAGAATTTTGGAGTGGTAAACAGAGAGAGACGATAGGGAAGGTCAAGTTGTCTCTTTGAAATAAAGTTATAAAAAACGCTTATCCAGAGCTCAATTTTTATCGTATAAAAACGAGATTGGTGGCAATTGATAGAGCATACTATACTCTATTATAACATGTGAAAATCTCAACATCGAGATTTTGCTCCTTAGGTAGGTTTTAACAGATCCGGTTACATTATGCTTTTCATGGTTTCGAAAGTCGTTTTTTGCATATTTTGCCTCATAATGAAGTAAAAAAGTAAATACCTGGTAAAGACGAAAAGAATATTCATTATCTTAGATCAAAACATTTAATTATACAAAAAGAAAATATAAAAATAATATTACATTCAATATTTTATTTAATAATATAATTGTAAAAATATAATAATTGTGATGTAAACAGAAACACAAACAATTAATAAAGGTTGATTGATAAATAAGGTGTAAGTTAGTCTTAAAATCAAATTTTATTTTTTTTTACTTTTAGTATTATCACGTAAACTGAATATTTCAAGAAGCTTCAAAAAATAGTATTATTACATTTATAGTTTATTTTATAAATATTTGAATAAAAAAATATTTTTCATTGATTAAAATAAAATTATTTGATAGATTATATCTTATCTTATCTTCCTTACATTGAATAATGTCTTGTTTCTTTCATTCCGAAATTTTTTAAACATTTAATAATCTTACTACGGAAAATTAGAAATAAATTAAATTTTTTTAATAATTGAATTTAGGATTCGAGATAGTTAAAATAAAATAACATTTTCTATATGTAAAACAGTAAAAAGCCTTTTCAAAACTTCCCTAACAATCGTTACTTCGAGTTACTTCGAGTTACTTCGAGTTCAAAGACGTCCTGATTTGTTTTTCAATTTTGAAGGGTAAAAATTGAAAATTGGTTTCCAAATTTTTTGTGGAACATTCTTGAGGGTGGTTTGAAGAAACAAATAATGACTTCTTCGGAAAAAGTACAAAAATGGAGTTACGCTGGAATGTTTAACCTCTGTCAATTGTACGCCAAAATGTTCAGGAGCGATGAACGGTACGTTCGAATGTTCAGGTGCCTCGAGTTATACGTTCTTCTGGCAGGGACCGATCGATATGTTAATCTTATTTGAGCTTAAACGAATCTGGCACAAAAGATTCAAAAGAATTTTGTTCAACAGTTAAAAAGACACAGTTAGTACGTGGGTGAGTGCGTGGGTGGGGTGGTAACACGACAAACTATATACGTAAATTTTCCTTGAGCTTTAAGAAATCTAAGACAAAAGATTTGTCAACGATCCGTTGAACGGTATGGATTTGATGGCGTGACAAAAATCAGGCTTCGCTTTTATAGTATAGAAAACTACATTTAAAAAAAAAACATTTCATTCCAACATCGAGCACGAAAAATCATGTATGCATGGTAAAAGTTTTATTTATCTCTATATATCACGCGCAAATTTTTATCTAAAAAAATATCAGTGAAAGAAAATTGCAAAAACAGTTGCTTATATCGTTCATAGTTCATAAAAAATGAACGATTTGAAACTTCGCAGTTACATGCATGTTGAGTCTGCATTGACATTGCACAGAACGAACTTTTCGCAATCGATTAATAAAAAATCTTATTCCCTATAGTTCGAGGTCATATTGAAAATACCTCACTTTTAACTGAACTAAAAATTTGGTTCTTGGTATATAACTCATAAAATCAGCGTCATCTTTAAAAATGGTATAGATGAGGAGGGAGCCGAAACGAATTTTGTTCGTTTTAAAATTTCGCTATCAATTTTATGAATCACTTTAGTGGACCTTCACAAATTTAGTCTTCTTCAATGAATTTAATTTTTTGTACAGTAAATTATGTTTTAGAATTTTTTTTTTGTATCTGAAAAGTTGGGACTTTTTTGAATACGTCAAAAATGATAAAACTTGGAACGTTTCCGAAAACGCAAGAAAATTATATTTTCAATACTATCACTTTATGACATCGTGAAAAAGCTTTGATACTGAACGTCAACTGAATTTTAATGAATATTGCCAAAAAAAGTGAGAACAAATTATTTTTTGTTAACAAGGAAACACAGAAAAAAAAACTTCGTTATGAATAAGAATTAATACATATCATTAGGTTCTACTTAAACAGTACGCGGGAAAAGAAAATAATTACTCTCGCAAATGAATGAAACAAAAAACCAGAGAACACATATTTTTCCATTTCCTTTACCCATCCTACTTGAGATAACAAATGTAGATGTTAACCAGTCATTCGGACCACGTCCAAGTTTGGTGACGAACTTAACATGCGTGATAAGCAAAAACGCATTGTTTTAAAGTGAAAAGCATCTTGAGGTAACATCTAAAATGATTTGCATTGAAAAATTTTTTCATCCGAACGAATGGAGTCATAAAAAATTTAGGATAACACTATTCTTCATGCTATGTTCACTTATAAGTATGTACTACTATAATTTTGTCGTGAAAAGTATTGAAAAAAGTGTTAAGTTTGTGCAGTTCCATGGGAATTCGACAGATGGTAAGTACTTTTCATTTGGGAAGATGTAATAACAAAAGATAATATTCATGTACGAAAATCGGCCAAAATAAAGAGCTTATCCATCTCAAGTTCATAGTCTATTATACGATTGTTAGAGAAATTGAGCAGGGTAGACCAGGGAACGTTGTCACATTGCCTTTATTTTAGAAAACTAATTGAGGGTAACAACCTCCTAAAACGTGTTATTGCTATCTTTGGTAATATGACAGTTAAAAGATTGCTTCATCTGTGTCGACGTAAAATCAAATAAAACATTTTTCTCGTTCTAGAGTAAAACATAACTGTCTTATTTTCATGTAGTAGACAAAAAGATTAATTTTTTTCAGAAATACCCTTTATGTTGTCTTAAAGTATGTATTTTTATCTACTGCGAACAATATCATTGCTGGCGGTTATCAGCAAGAGGTGAAGGGTCACTACATTTTTGCGCTGCCAGACACTCGCTGCCGCTCGTGCGCAACTGCTCGCTCGTGGAATCATCCTGTTTCTCCCGCGAGACATATTATATTTTTTCCCATGCATGTGTAGGACTGGCCGCTTTTTAACGATGAAACGCGTGAACAAGGCCTCTTTCCGGGTAGTCATAAAATCTCCCGCTCATTTTATGGTTACCCGAAAAGAGGCCTTTGTTCACGCGATTCATCGTAAAAAAGCGGCCAGTCCAACGCATGCATGAGAAAATAGATATTTATGCTATAAGAGAGAAAAAGGATGATTCCAACTCGTGCGATTGCGGACTCACTTCGCTCGTACCCAAATTTTTCACTCGTTGGAATCATCCTTTTTGTCTCGTGTAGCATACAATATTATAGCATATAATATATCCCATGCATGTATAAAAGTGGCCACTTCATGTTTATGGAACGCAGGATCGAAATCCTCTTTTTGGAGTACTCATAAATCAGCGTGAATTAGAAATAAAACTCTAGGGAAATATTCACGAATCCTGGATCACACGGAAGAAAGTTGCATGAACCATGATTAATAAATGTTTCCCAGGTTTTTTGTTGATATTTCCCGCTGATTTCCGAATACCTTAAAAAGGGGCTTTTGTTCCCGTATTCCATAGAAATAAAGTGGCTTTTTTTACGGTTGCATGAGAAAAAAGTTTTTTTCATACCTCACCTCCATTATGGCTTTATTTTTCTAACCATGCATATATTTGAGATCGTGGGTTCATAAAGTATCCTATTTTACGGTTTCTTTAGTAAAAAATCTCTCCATATCATAATGAACTGTCCTTAATGAAATTTCGTTGGAACATTTATTTCTGGAGACGAAATCTTCCCCAAATCATAACGTCTGTTAGTAACTCGATTCCCTTGTTTTTGGTACTACGCTACCTACTACGCTACCGACTGGACACGGAAAGAAATTTTTTAAGCTTCGAAAATGTTAGTTTTAGAAAATTTAAAGACAGGAAAATGTTGAATTGTAGTATTTTAAAATCAAAAAGGAAAAATATCCACACCTATAGGACACAGAATTTTAAATTTCTAATTCTCGATTTCAGTTGCCTCAAAACATCTATTTTTAGACAGTTTTATTGTTTTGTTGACATTGGTTGACATACAGCACAACAGTGCGTTTATAGTATTGATATTTTTTTTTGATAATGTTTTTAAATTTTTGAGTATATTTGTGGTTCTTTACATAGTGAGGAGGAAGGAAAAAGAGGGAGTAATTTTTCGTTTTCAACCATGTACATTCATTGAAGAATTAAAGTAATTTTTGTTTGGAGAACACGATCTTCTCGGTAGTTTTAGCTTTTTGAAGTCATACTTCAAAACTTTTACATGATGAAAATATTATATTTTCATAACTGCCAGAGAATAAAGTAAACTATATTCATTGATGCAAAATGAACATAACTACTTATGCAATAGATAATTTCGTTTAATTTTACTGGATGAATAAAAAAAGAGGATTACAGAAAAGCATTCACATAAATGTGTAAATAAATTTTTTCTTCTTCCAACGCTTTACAATAAAATGTACTTCGATGAATTTATTTTCCAATAAATAACAACTTTTCTTCATTAATACAAATTTTTAGTGCATTTCTCTTTTAAGAAACATTTTTTTATAATTTAAAGACCAAAAAATCAAATTAATTGAGGAAAATAGTTGTTTATAGGAATAAAAATTTATCGATGAATATTTTATTGTTTTGATGGGTTTAAGTTAATGAAAAAAAATCAGAACACATTCACGTAAAAACTCTTCATGAATCTTTTTTTTAATATATTGAGGAAAATTTAACAAAATTTTTTATCAAATAAAATGTGGTGGATTTGCGTCAATTAATATAGTTTACTCCATTCTCTGGCAGTTTAAAAAAATGGATATGTTTATCATGTAAAAGTTCTGAAATACCACTTCACTGCAAAATAAGAGGATTATTCTAAAATAACTTATTTTCAGATGAACGATTAAAAAATCAGAGGAAAACTTTCTCATTTATAATTTAAATTTAGATATTATCAATAATCTTAGTTGAGATTACTAGAATTAATAAAAAAAACTCGAGAAAGAATTTTCAAACTCAACTGACATAAGCATACAATAATTCGTCGAGACCAGTTCAAGTCCTATCATTAGGTTCCGCATTCTTCGCATATTCCCGCTTATTTTTTTCGCCACGAGAGCGCGACCGACGCGTCACTAACCATGGCTGCTACTTCGAAAACATAAAATACATTGTATGTATATCGTAAAGAGAAAAAGGAGTTGATCTTCATTGGGCGCGGCCATCTTGGATTGCTAACTTCAATCTGGTAAACACCTGAAGTTGACCGCAGCATTTTAATTCAAAATCCTGCTAGATATATGATTTTCAAATGATTCCGATTTTCAAAAATGCTATGCATTCAAATCATTTGAATGCTGCATGACCTAATAATGTGAAAACCTAATGTGAAAATTTCTAAAGAGAAAAAGGAGCAACCCGACTAGGCGTGGCCATTGTTTTCAGGGGTGCGGTCATATTGTTTTACAGGGAGCGGCCATGTTGAACGCCCACATTTGACTTTGAATATTTTGTCGAATAGAATTTCATTGCGTTTTGGTTGATTTCAATGAAATATTTGATTCTTGGCAATGGATTTTGTAATTTGTAATTTGAAGAATTGAAAATCACTGATTATTGCCTTTTTTTGGCAAAGTAAAAACGTGTTACATTAGCGCACGAAGTGCGCAACAGTTTCTAGTCAACTGATATAAACAACAACATCGATGATATAACATGAACCAAGATGGCGACCCGTGTGAGAGAGAGAGAGAGAGAGAGAGAAATTTCACATATTAGAACATAACTGTAACTTCACAATATTTCAATTTTTGATTGATTTTGCAGGTATTGGATTTGATTCTGAGCATTTACTTTTATTATCATTATTATTTTTTGAAACTAAAATAGCGAAATTTCCTTTCTACAAGATTTTGTCCATTTCATTTTTTTGGGAGGTTGCTGAGTTAGAATTTGACATTGTTTTTATAGAATGCTTTTGTTGAAACAATCTATTTAAACAAATTTTTGTATGATTTGTTTTCTACAACCTACATGTCATTTTCATAGTTTTTTGGGTTGTTGATTGCGGATTAAAAATCGTTTCCCTTATCAAAAAAACCCTGAAATTTTGAGGGTTTTACCCTCAAATTCAGCGTTTTACCCCGAAGTTGAGGGTCTAACTCTTAATTTTTGAGTGTTTAACTCACAATGTAAGATTTAACTCTCAACTGTTCAAGGTAAAACCCTCAACTACTCAGGGTTTTACCCTCCATTGATGTTTCGAGCCTCAACTGTTTAGGGTATTACCCTAAACTAGAGGGTTTGACACTCAAGTTAAGGGTTAACTCTCGACTGTTGAAGGTTCAACCCTCGAGTGTTGAGGTTTTACCATCCAGTCGAGGGTCAAAACTGTTCAGAGTAAAATCCTCAAGGTGAGGGTTGATCGTCAAACATCCAGGACGTACATGTGTATATATAAACTCTCAAACGTGAAAATTAAAATTTTGAACATGTTCCACGGGTTGTATTTGTACGTGAAAAGATATATTTTCCATGTAGTTTTTTTTTATGATATTAATTTTTTTTTATGATTAATATAAGAACCACAATTATATTCTTTTTTTTGTGTAATTTGAAGTTTATTTTCAGTGTTATTATTACAATTCGATTTCATAGTTATATATTACTACAATATCGAGTTCTTATAGTCACATGACTATTGTAGGATTTTATAATATTAGAAAAATTCTAACAAGCAAATTTGAAATTGAAAAAATTAAAAAATTTTTATAGTCATTTTCGATAGATTTTTGAATTCTCAGAAACAATTGTAGCTCGAAATTGCGAAAATCGGAATAGGGTCCGTTATGAATTATTGAACATCTGAAATAACCAAGTAGCTTTGAGAAAATCGTAACATCAGTCAGACGCCTTGTTGGACCAGTGGTGAAGTCACTGGACTTTTGCTCTCAGAGTCGAGAGTTCAAATCCTGGCTGCGGTATTTTTTACTGAAGTATATGTATCAAAGGTTTAACTCTCAAAATAATCATCAAAAAGTCGAGTTACACTTAACTTATAGTTCTACCTACCATAAGTTGAGGGTAACGTTTTCGAGTTGAGGGGTGTTATAACTTTAAATAAGAGTTTTACCCTCGACTTAAGGGTTATACATACCCTCGAGTAGAGGGTTATACTCTTGAGTTCAGGGTTATACCCTAGAACAAAGGTTAACTTTCAATTAAAGGTTAACCCTAAAGTTGAAGTTTAACCTTCGATGTTACGGATTTTACTCTCAAACTGAGAGTCAAACTCTTAATCGAAGGTTTAACCCTTTTCCAAAACACCCTCAATTTTTTTAGGGTTATTTTGAGTTAGGTATTATTAAACTGAGATTTAAAAAAAAAATGGGCAAAATCAGACAATTAAAAATTTGTCAAAACGTGAGTGTGGAGAATAGCATGTATTTATTTCAGAACCTGAATGATTTTATACTCAAATTAAAACCTTCAGACTTCTTGTTAGCATGTCAAAATCTTTGCTAATGACTGTGAAATATACCCTGCGAAAAAAAATAACAATTACAATACTATATTATTCTGCATACAAACATCGAAAATGGCGGTTTTCGTAGTGCCACGCCCCCTACGAAATCGGCCAAATGCAGAACTTTTTATGTAATGTTGATGAAAATCAGCTACAGGTTACGAAAATGTAAATACAAGACGAAATCCATACTTTTCGCCACTACTATGTAAGTCAGCCTTATCCTTTTCGTATCTAGTTGTGATGGAAACGTGTCTTCTTATTTACATTTTCGGTGACAGTCTACGCAGTAGACAGGTGACAGTCGATAGTGCACTAAAACTGCCAAATTTCAATGTTTTCATGCAGAAAAATGTGTTAAAATATCAATAAAAATAAATGCATCTAAAGTTTAAGTTTTGAGTTCGCGCGCCTCATGTTGGCGCATTGGTGTTAGCATTTTCGAGTGACCACTCTCGGAGTGCTCTGAGAGCATGTTCTGAGCAGAGTTGAGTATATTTTCAGCAGATATCCGAAATTGCTCTCGAAGCACTCTGAGAGTGGTCACTCGAAAACGCTATAAAAGTCGCTAAAATCAACTACTCTCCGTCATTGCTGTTGTGCGCAGTCACGCGCTTTATCTGTTCACTGTTGCAATTCAAACGTACGTGTCTCGTAGATGATGTAAAGCGGATGCAGCCTTATCGTTACCTAATGTCTTTTCATTCCTGTTCTCGTCAAGCCTCCATTCGAGCAACTATCATACATCTTTCGTCTGTCAAATAAATCCACTTTTTTATTATTAATCAATAGTTTTATTTCCTGTAAACCTTATTTTATCAAGAAAATGGTATACGCCACTCGAGACAAAAATTGATGGATGAAACTCGCGTAAACTTGACAACTCAGTCCCAATCTTTCGTCGCCAAGGGTTGCCTCGCGACTTCGTAGCCAACTTCACGCTCGTTTTGCATCCATCACTTTCCGTCACTTATAGCGTAATGTACCATTTTTTTGTATGAAGTATAATGGTTTTATGATTGTCATTTTTTATTTCATTCAAATTAATAAACGTATACTGTAATTATAGTCATTGATAAATTAAATAATGGAAATTTGTTGAACTTCCTAGCAAACGCGGGTCAGAGAAAAGTCAGAGAAAAGTCAGACTCTAGTCTGATTTTTCTCTGACTTTTCTCTGATCAGTATTAGATCGCGTCTAAATGTATTTTTTTTTTTCGTCGTGACGAGAAAAAACAGATGCCTGTACATTTTGACGTAATCATCAATAGTTATTATGTACAATTTAGTTGAATAATGGATAAATTCAACTTCTTTGAAAATAAATATTGAATCTTTCAGTCAGTACATATGTACTGACTGTAAATATTAGATATCGACATAAATCACGAAAAAAAATGAAATAATACTTTTTAATTTCAAATATTAAATGTAAAAACGCATCGTAGTTTCATATTTATCGTTTATGCTTCATGTTTAACAATAATTGGGCCTTAATATTGGTTAATTGGTGAGAAATCTGCATATGAGAGAAAAGTCAAAGAAAAGTCAGACTTTATTCTGACCTTGCGTTTGCTGGGGATGTTTAACTACGTGACCCGATCTATGTAGAAACCTACCTAAGGACCAAAATCTTGATTTTCAGATTATCACATACAGAATACAGTATGCTACATGAATTGCGACCAATCTCGTTTATATACGATAAAAATTGAGCTCTGGATAAAGTTTTTTATAACGTATACTCGTATTTCGACGAGACAACTTGACCTTCCCTATCCGCTCTTTCTTTTTACCACTGCAATATTCTCATCTCCCTCTCGTCCCTCGGGGCTGGCCCGAAATGCTTGATGCATTTACAGCAAGTCCCGTAAATATAGGCCCATCAGCTCACGCATATTTCAATCATTATTACGGGTGAATGAACGTAGAAAAGAAAAGAGCGAAAAAAAAGATTAATCCTTATAAGTGGTTTTAAAGATAGACCTTTTACTTGTTTCTAGGCGAGAAACTTTGAAGGCGTTTTTCTCGAAAAGACGTTTTATCATGAATTATCTCCCTCTCAGAGCTCAGGGGACGTAAGCTTACGTCCTCGAACTGGCTTGTTACGTCCCTTTTGACCAAAAAAAGGACGCAACGAATAAGCCCGAAATAATGCTACTTGACGTTGTTATACATACTTAAACTGAATAAAACTGTTAATGAACGTTGGAGAAATATTTTTCTGTCTCTAACTGTTCTGGTAACTCTGCTTTTTTTTTTAAATGACTGTAAATTTTTATTCTACCATTTTGATTCTTTATTTATCAGTTTATTGTGCCTTGAATTGATATATTTTTACAGAATTTACTATTCCTCGGTCACGTAGATAATAATTCATCATAAATTATCATTTAATGTTTCAATTACAAAGAATCTAATCGATTTCCGCTACGCCTCTAAATCAGCTTCTTACGTTCCTTTTTTGGTCAAAAAGGACGTAGCAAGGGGACGTAGTACTACATCCCTTCTTGCGTCCAAAGTCCTATTTTGCTACGTCCCCTGAGCTCCGAGAGGGCTAACCCGGCGCGCTTCACTGCGCAATATTTAGTTTTTGTATCAAAAAATTGTTACTGTAGATAATATTATAATATACAGCTAACCCGGCGCGCTTCGCTGCGCAATTTTCATAGTTTTTGTATTTAAAAATTGTTACTATAGATAATATTATATGATATTTATTACTACTTCAAATAAAAATTTTGTGTTTTATCATCTAAATTTTATTTTCAATAGTTTATCTTCAATAACTTAACTTCATTGGTCTTGTGATTCTGATTTCACTGTAAAAAGTATATCTAATTTTCAACGGTGTCTTAAATTATGATCTACCTGAAATTGCAATTTCCTTGGTTTCCAGCGTATGCAATGCTGAAAAGCAGCTAGGACAGTTGCTGAAAATTCAACTTTGTATCTTTTATTCAACGTTCTCGTGTAAAACCAGCTGTGTTAGCTGGTTTTACACCAGTCACATCTTCACACACCAGTCACACCAGTCACATCAGTCACCAACACTGGTACCTACAGAAATTCCGTACACTCAGCTGAATTTCAGAACAGACATATTAAAATACTCAACTTCATGCTGAATTTCTCAGAGAATCATGTCTTAATTTAAGCACAGACATTCGAATTTTCACGCGTATACTTTCTTATTTTAAAGAATCAAGCAACTCAATTTAAAAAGAGAAACAGTTGGTTTTCAGTTGATTCAGTCTTAAATACAGAGCCTCTACTAACTGAAGTTCAGCGCCAGTGATCTGAAAATCAGCGCGACTGATCTTAAAATCAGCGCTACTGCTCAGGTATTACACAAAAGCGCAGTTCAGTGCGCATGTGCGTTGACGATAATGAACAGTTTGACAAGTTTTGGTCCATTTTGGTCAACGTGGTCTAACGTCTAACATATCCGCCATTGCGGGCTGTTCTGCATTTGATTTCACTTGCGGCCACGTGTATGAGAAAGAAAAATCTCTCTGAAAAGTAATTAAGGCGACAAAAAAAAAAGAAAGTTTGTCAATTGCGATATAATTATGTCGACGACCGGGCGTTTTTTTTCAGGATACGTAATAGACGCGCTTTTTTTTCTTGTTGCCGTCTATCGTCTATTACGTTTTCCAAATATCACCAGCTCCCGATACAAACGCGTGATAGGCGTATTTGTTCGAGTTGCTCCTCGGAGACAAAGCCGAAAATAAATATAAGATCTCCAGATCAGTAATGAGGATTTTGGAAATAATTCGTTCATATGAAACCTCCTTTCTGCCGACGATGGATTCAAATGTATTGAAATAGATTAAAATTATATCTGTTTGAATCCATTTGAATGGATTCCTTTACTCTATTTCAATAAAAAAAAAGAATTTGATTTAATCCATTTTAATCCAAATATAATCCAGATTCTTTTTAATCTATTTCAATCCAAAAAATAAAGATTTATTTTAATCCATTTTTACCTAAATATAATCTAGATTCTTTTTAATCAATTTCAATCCAAAAAATAAGGATTTAATTCAATCCATTTTAACCTAAATATAATCCAGATTCCTTTTAATCTATTTCAATCCAAAAAATAAGGATTAAAGTGAATCCATTTTAATCGAAATATAATCTAGATTTTTTTAATTCTATTTTAATCCAAAAAATAAGGATAAAAAGTGAATCCATTTTAATCTAAATATAATACAGGTTTAAGGTAGTACTGTCGCGGTAGAAATAATAATGCAATTTTTTCAAACTTTGCGATAATATGGGATGTAATAAAAAAAAAGTCATGCAAAATGAGATTGACTATTTCATTTTCGTCACAGACACACGCGTTCAGTAGAGTAATGGTTAGATAGGTAGGATAGTAATAGAGAGACTGTAGGTTCAACTCCTGAAAAGGACAATAATATGTATGCACGATAACAGGTTCGCATTTTTGAGTGACGTAGATTATTCTACATACAAAATATGTATTATGTGTACAATTGAAAATTTTTTTTCATCAAAATAATTTTTATAATAATTGTATAATAATTGATATTTTGGCACTTGTTGAAATTCAGCTAATAGTAAGTGCCTCCTGTATTGTAGCTAAGACTTGCTGAAAATCAGCATCGGCCTACTACCTTGCAGCTTGGCGCTTGTTAAAATTCAGCTAAATGTCTTCTGTATTGTAGCTGAGAGTTCGCTGAAATTCAGCAGAGTATCTTCTGCGTTACAGCTGAGAACTCGCTGAAATTGCTGCTCAAAACTCTGCGAAGCCGACCATATTGCAGCGTGCTACTCGCTGAAATTCAGCTGAAGCCATCTGCATTTCAGTTGGTTGTACAGTGAGAAAAAGCATTTATTTTCTTGGTTTCCAGCCGGAATTCATCTGCTTAACATAAGAAGCTTCTGTTGAATCTTGTTGCAGCTGAATTTCAGCAGCATTTTCAAGCTGAAAATAAGATTTACTTTTAAGAGTGTTATTATTAATACTAAATGTACATAGGCGCTGGAAGGTAACACAGGTCGACAAGGTTTCAGAACCAAAAACTAGAGTATACTTTTCCGAAGGTTTTTGATGCGCTGAACAAGAATCTGGCCTCAAAATTGCTCCATCACGTCAGGTTTTCGAGATATCCTAACCTAAAAGTGCGAAAATCGTGGTTTTCGCCTATATTTGAGGTTATGTATCTAAACGATTTAAATTTTTATTGTAAAATGACTGCCAGCATCTTAAAGTACAAACCTTCCTCTTTCAAATGCGCTTTAGTGTGCTCAAAAATCATTTTTTTTCTTTGAGATAAGTTTAGTAAACATAAGGTGTAGAGTGACATTTCTGTGAAACGATTGATGTTCTAAGGATGTCGAGGCATCGCGGAATCCAAAGTAGCTATCAGTTTCGCAGAATTAATTAGTTTAAACAATTCGTTTAAACAATTTATTGCACAACTTATGGTTTTCTAAGGCACCGTCGCTTAGGCGGCATCCGGTTGTATTGTGTAATTTTGTTAATGACTTCACGATGCTTTGTATCTGGTTTTTGATTTCTGTTCGATCATTAATCAAATAGAAAACTTATCTTTATGCGCCGTTTTAGCGTCGTACTGTTATACGTCGATATTTTTTTTTGTTTTTTTGAATTCTCCCGCGCCGCAAGCGAAGTTCGGCCCACCGAGCCTAGGTGGCAACCGGTCGGGTTTAATCCGCACACTAGTTGTAGCGTGGATAGGTGAAGTCATAGTGAAAGGGGCGAATAAGTCGCGTTTCATAGTGGGAGAAATCGTGGGTTCGGAGTTTTAAAGAGCTTGATCTCACTTCACATAACTATTTTACGCTTTGCTATTCGTACAAGGAAGGCTTATACTGCATCATTTAATACGTTCAAGTTGCGATTCAACAAAAAATACAATGTCTATCTGAACATCTTGTTCAGATAAAACTGACATGTTTTGTTATGTTTGCGGAAAATTTGAGACTTCTGATTGTTGTAGGACTATTAATGATTGGGTAAAAGGCAAGTACTTAGAATGCTACAATATACCTATGAAAAACTTAGATAAACTATGGGTACCTCGATCTATTTGCAACTCATGTCGAATGAATTTTATTAAACAGAAAGAGACAAAAAATGATGTAATCATTCAACCTGCTGTTTGGCGTGAGCCTAAGAATCACCATGATGACTGTTACTTTTGTGCATGTAGTGTCACGGACTACAATAATAAAAATAAACAAAACATTGTTTATCCTTCCGTCGAAAGCGTGACCCCAGCCGAAAAAGGAAAAGTAGAGATTTCAAAAAATACATATTCTGATGAAATTGATTTTGAAGAAATTTTTACTGAAGAAAATGAAAAAGAAAGTATGTATGAATGTCCTTCAGATCACACAAATCCGATACTTTTTGACCAAAATGATTTAGACGATCTTATTCGTGATCTTAATCTTTCTAAAGATTCATCCGAACTTCTAGCTTCAAGGCTGAAGGAAAGAAATTTATTATTGCCTGGGACAAAAATCACTATTTACAGAAAAAAACACGAGGAATTTTCGAATTATTTTGCAAGTGATAATTCTGTGGTTTACTGCAACGATATCAAAGGACTTATAAATTTGTACAAAATAGATATGTATGAGCCAGCAAATTGGAGCTTTTTCATAGATTCTTCGAAAGAAAGTCTTAAAGCTGTATTACTCTATAATGGTAGTGAGTATGAAGCAGTTCCTATTGGTCATTCAACTATATTAAAAGAATCGTATGAAAGCTTGAAATATCTTTTGGATTCAGTTAACTATAATTCGCATCAATGGCGTATTAGTGGTGCTTTTAAAATAATCAATCTTTTAGTTGGTTTGCAATCAGATAATATAAAATATCCATGCTTTTTATGTCTTTGGGATAGTCGTGATCAAAATTCTCATTGGATACAAAAGGATTGGCCAAAAAAATCGGAGTGGAAGCTTGGTTCAAAAAATGTCATTCACAAAAGTCTTGTCGATCTCGAAAAAGTTTTGTTGCCAACACTTCATATAAAACTAGGATTGATGAAGCAATTTGTGAAAGCTTTAGATAAGGACGGTAACTGCTACAACTATATCAAGGCTACATTTCCAAACTTGAGTGACGCTAAAACTAAAGAAGGTGTTTTTGTAGAGCCTGATATCAGAAAACTCATGAAAGATGATGGGTTCGAAAAGTCTATGACGAAAACAGAGAAAAATGCTTGGCTTAGTTTTAAAAAGGTTGTATACAACTTTTTAGGAAACCATCGAGATGAGAAATATAAAGCTATTGTTTCAACAA
>JAPYZL010093327.1:0-10087 GCA_030522825.1 Platygaster orseoliae
TCCAAAATTTAGAAAAATATGCTTCTGCCCATTTGAATACATGTTAAATTTAGGAATTTTTTTACAAAAAACTAGACAGTGAATCGAGCTGAAATTTCGCAAGTTCACTCAATACGCATATAAGTTTATCTGTGATTTTTTTCATAAAAATGTATCTCAGAAATTCAACTATAGACGTAATACCTTAATGCGTATTATTATAATGAAAGGGAAATAGATATTTTAAATCTATAATTATGGAAGTTAAAAATTTAAAGACAAAGGAAAAATAAAATTGAATTTTTGTAGTTCATCTTCAACATATGTTCATAAAAAAAAGAGTTTTCCACTAGTGATTGTTATTTTTCTATTAATATAAAAAATATTAGTCAGTATTATTTTGATGTTTGAAAACATTTTAAAAAAACTTCATAAATGAATTGAAATAATAAATTATAACTTTTCACAAAATGTAGGTATGAATATTTTCATTCTTTTCAGGATCGAAACTTAACTATTTTTCTATTATAAAACTTGTATGTAATATTTATTTACAATTTTATATTTTGGACATTGTTATATTATTACAAAATATATCTTATTTTTGGAGATAAAAAAGACAAAAGATAAATTCTTGAAAAAAAGAAAAGCCTAAACTAGCTGATGTTCAATTTACAATGCAAATAAAAATTTTGCAATAAAAGTTGCAGTATCTTTTGTACTTGAAAATGTATAATCTTTTTTTTTTGTTTTTATTGTTCCTGAGAGAGATAAAAAAAATTGTGCTGTATTTTACATGGTATTTTAGACAAAAATTCTTTCAATGCATTGTTGATCGCTTATCTTATAAATAGATAAATAATAGAAAGCAAAATTTTCATATGAATAACATTGTTTCAAGTATCGTTTTTGTTCAAATTTCTCACATTTATTTTAACATGAATAAACAAGAATTTTATCATGTGTTGAATAATAAAGTATATTGTCCTTTTTTTGTTTTTGAATTATTAAGCTGATTTTTTCGTGTCAGATTTTCTTGAGGAAAATAAAAATTTCTATTTTTATTACTTTATTATTTTTTATTGTTTAATGATTGTTGTTTTTATAACTGAACTTTTGAAAATGTGGATATTGGAAAACTAATTTTTTATAAAAAATTGAAAAATCTCAAAATTTATAATTGAACATGAACATATATACTATGTTCATATAATTGAACATAGTAAATTTAACATGATAATAATATAAAAATGCTGCAAAATTAAATTTTGCAATTGATAGTCTAATGAATAAATTATTCAAATTTTAGTATAACTATAACTATTTACTCTTATATAACAAATTTTAGTCTATTGTGCTTCAAAAAACAAAAACAATATCAACATATTGATTCATAAAAAAACTTTTCGATGATTCCCAATCCCCTGCTAGTTTCGAAACTTTTATAATTATTTGAGTTCTCAGAAGTTGGAGCGAAACACCGGATGAATATCTTTAATTATTGTGAAATGAACTTTAATATTCAAGGAAGTTACACATTGAATCGTCTTCCCATTCTTGATAAATATTTCCAAATTACTTATCCATTCATGATTTCCAAAAATCAATATGATTCAAATTTGATCTTGTTTCGAAACAGGAAAAATGTCAATTTTCTTAGTATTTTCTACTATAATTGATACACGAAATTACTTGAATCTTGCAATGAAGTACAGATATTGAATATTTTTAGAAATTATCAGAGCATTTACAGTCTGAATGAATCGCTCATTTTATCTCTGGCTTACAATTTTTAGACATATGATATTGTTACAAAGGAAGTTTGCAATCTGATTCCGAGATAACACACTTTTCGATGTAAAATGTGCTACAATGTTTCTCTGAACTTTGAAACATATATGTATTCATGAATTTTTTTTTTAGTCTAACCTTATCTTTTTATAAATAATGTGTTCGGACATTCAAAAAAACTATATTCAAATGCAGTGGAAAAATTATACTATTTTGGTTGTTTTTTTTTAATGTAGAATATTTTTGGAATTGAAAAAAATTAGCATTGTATCAAATTTTGATATTCGGAGAACTCGATTAAATTTAAAGTTTATGTATTTTTGATTTTTTGAATTTTCAACTGTTTCTTATGGTCCGTGATTGCCAAAGATTTGTATTTTTGTTTTAAAGAATTTTTTTATAATTTAAAAATATACTTTTCGTTATCAGAGGGTTTTTCAAAATCGTTTTTGTTTCGTGTATAATCTCAATTTTTTTCAGCATATTCTTAGTTTTTGAAAAATTGAAAAATATTTTCTCTCTTTTGCGTACATGTATTGTAGTTTTCTATATTTTTCAAGTATGTTTAGGATTTGTTTTTTATATTTTTTATTTTTCAGTTAATTAACCATATTAGAAACTACTTTATCTTTTGTAATGATTATGGATTTTCGAAAATTGTCCAAAAATTTCATGTTCAAATAGTTAGAAGAAAAAAATTTCCAATTTTCCTAAATTAAAGAGAATACATTTGTATGGTTTCATTTAAAATTTGAAAAAAGTTCAGTTATTTCGGAAAAGTCTTTCAATTGTTATTTTTCCTGAATTTTTGGATTCAAAAATTATCTCTTCATAATTTTCAAAAATTCTTGAAAAATTTTCAACAATTCAAATTTTGTATAATGTTCTTATGTTAAAAAAAGAAAAATAATGTAAAATTACTTCTATAATCTATTTTGAAAAAAAAATCATAACCAAAACTTAAAGAAATATTTTTATGTTTTTTGATTTGCAGTTTTATAACCTCTGCAAGTAATTTTAAAAAATCTCCCTAAAAATCAGTACAATTCGTGAAATTTTGAAAGTTACCAACTTTCATATTAATTTCAAAATGATTCAGATGTACAAGCAATAAATAAACTGATCCAAAATAATATTATGAAAGAGGAATCAATGCATTGAACTAAAAAAAATGACGATTTTTCTCAACAGAAATTATTGGAGAGATATGAAACTTTTTGTTGACAGGACGTCTGGCGATTCTCTTTACGCCATTTTGGAGGTCCCAAAAACTGCGACTCCTGATGATATAAAAAAAACGTATAAGAAGTTAGCATTAAAATATCACCCGGACAAGAATCCAAACAACCCTGATGCTGCTGAAAAGGTAAAAATTTATGGAAATTATTATTTGGTTGTTATATAACATTTCTGAAAAAAATTCTTTAGTAAAAGGATAAAACTAAGATACAAGGCAGTTTTTTCGTTGGATTTAAACTGTATTTTGATTTTTTAAAAATTATTACTTGTCAAAATGATTTTTTTTAAAAGTGGGTAACAATTTTTTTTCTACTTTTATGCAAACTATATTGATCATATTGTTATAAATAATACAAATAAAATCGAGTAAATTTAATGCTTTTGAATGAAATCATTGGAAAATGCCTATAATTTTAATTTTATGTATTGATATTTTCAATTGAGTAAATAAAACATTGCAATTACAAGTAAATATAATTCGAGTATGTTTGCGTGTATTTTCCAGTTCAAAGAAATCAACAGGGCACGAATCATTCTGACGGATTTGACAAAGCGCAACATATACGACAATTACGGATCTCTTGGTCTGTACGTTGCCGAACAATTTGGCGAAGAAAATGTGAACGCTTACTTCGTGATCACTTCTAAATGGACTAAGGTAATTTGATCTGGAAAAATAAAATTTTCTGTGCACTATTATTATTTTGTATGCATAATTTTTTATATTTATAGCAAAACATTGGTTATCGTATCCATATTTTACTAAATGATTTGGTTGCTGCAACAAACACTTCTTTCTGTACACGGAGAAAAATGGTTTGGTTACAACAACCATTGATTTAGTAAAATATCGACCCACCAAAGTTTTGGGTACTACAACCGAAACTTTGGTTATGACAACCAAAACTTCTGTTATAGCAACTAATGTTCCATTTTTATGGTTGATACTTAGATTGCAATAACCAATGATTTAGTTATCATACCTAAACTTTTGTAGGTTCATATTTTACTAAATTAATGGTTGTTGCAACCAAACATTACTGTTTGTGCAAATGATTCCAAGCAATGATGATAATAATTTTTCTATTTGTTTCATGTTTCAGGCCTTCTTAGGATTTTGTGGTATCATTACCTGTTGCTACTGCTGTTTATGCTGCTGCTGCTGCTGCAACTTCTGCTGCGGCAAATGCAAGCCAATGCCGCCAGAAGACAGTGGCGCCTACCACAATTTGCAGGTATGTTTATTCTTCAAATTTAAATAATTTCTATTTTTAAACTCGGATTTCTTGAATTTGGCGATGGTTTCAAGTCGGTAGTTGATGGCAAGATATTTATTTGCGATTGTAATCGAGGAATATTCTCGAATGAAAGATTTCAGGAGTTGTTTGAAAGTGTTTTCTAGCAGGACATGAACGTGAAGTGTTTTCGTTGCGACTAACATAATGGGTTTGTGCTTTGGTGCTTTTAAGTTTGATTAATTCAGTTTTTGAACTTTGCTTTAACCCCCAAAAATCCAAAATATTATATAATTCATTCTGATTTTTGTTTAGAAACATTTTTGGATTTTCAGATCATCAAATTTGAACACATCAGTATAAAAGTTTATTTAGATGAATAAAAAAATTCTCAAATGTGATGGATTCATAATTTTAAATTTCATTTGAATATCCTGAAACTCGTGTTGCATTAAATTTATGTTCAAAATAAAAAAAAATAGTTACTGAAATAGAATTGTTATGTTTTTGCAAAAGTTCTTTAGATGGTTTTCACGCTATGCTTTGAAAAATAGCACGTTTTGCATTTCACAATAAAAAAAAAAATTCATCAAGCTCTTGAAACCACGTTCCAGTTTACAAAAACTACTGGTAATAAGGTAAGTTATTTGTTGTTTTGTGTTTGCTAATGCTTGCATACATAATTTCCAAAAATTTCAGAAAACATAATTTTGATAAAAATGGAGTTTGATTTTTTGAATTATTTTTATCGAAATTTCGAAAAATGCATCAAGTAACGTTGCTTGGTTTTTGTTTTATTTTTGAAAATATATGAAAATATTTGCTGTATTTGCGATGTTTTTAGTTGTTAGTTGCAATGCTAAATTTTTTCACTTTTCATTTACTTGCATCTGAATTTTGCACATTAAGTGAATCATGGAAAACTTGGTTGACTCTTCAAATTCTTTGTGATCGCTTTTTAAAATTGTCGGATGTGATGAATTTGGAAGAAAGAATTCGAAGAGTTGGCAAATAAAAATCATTTAATAACCATCTCTCATTTCATGAACTTATCATCTGCATCGAAACTCGAAACGTCTCGAGATCGTTGTTTGTGGAATAATTACTTAGCAGACATGGCAAATGTACATTAATGATTGTGTATGAAATTTGATGTCATTTCGTACAGTTTTTTTGTTCATCACTACACGTTTTATTTATTATGTTTAAATTTGTCTTTTCGACATCAATTTTATCATGGATTTTGCCACTGAATGAAAAAGTGTAAAAATGTTATTAACAGTCGCAAATTTTTTTATAACTGTCAAATTTCAGTTTCATAACTTATAATATCAAATTTTTTGAAGAAATATACTAAATTAAGCATTGGCTATTGCACAATTTAAATTTGTGTAGTTTTTAATTATAATTTTAGAATAGTCTTAATAATAAAGTTTTATATTTGAAATGGTTTGAAATTCATGAGTTGCAGTACTTACAAATCTCGTTTGTTTTTGATATTTTTTAAATTTCTATATTCAAAATTGATAATCATTTTAATCTTCAAACTTGAAATATTAAAATTTTGTAATTTGTTGTCTACAAAACTCTAAAATGAAAATTTATGATCGAACCTAAAGAAAATTTGAGTAAAAACCCTGAAAAAACTGGAAATTTTTAAAATCGAAAAAGTGCAGCAAAACTTGATGTATTATTTTGTTGAAAATAGCTGAGTTATTTTTTTTGAAAGTTTGTGTAAGTTATCGAAAATGAAACTTTCTCTAAAATTTCGAATTTTAATTCTATAGAATTATTTCACTGACTTTACGATTATTCGTAGACAATTTTTTAATATAAAATGTGTAATTTAAATATAGAAATTATTTATAAATAAACATTAAAAAGAGCTACTAAGAATGACTGAAATATTTATTGAATTTATAACGACGAAAAATAGTAAAAAATGAAAACAATATTTTCTTTTATTATTTGTATAAACTTACAATGATTTGATACTATAAAAAAAAAAATTTCTTAAAAATATGACTGATAATAAATAATTCTTGAAGAAAAATGATAAATTCAGGGGAATTATTTATATTTCTTATTACTTAATTTATATTAACAAATTACTTCCAAATGATATAAAAGTTGATGAAATCATATGTATAAAATACACGATTAAAATCCTTAAAAAAAAAATCAATAAAAACCAAAATCGTGTTGTCAATTATACGTTTTTCTTCTTGTTATGTTGGGTGTGCATGTGTTTTTTATTATAACCAACATTGTTATATTTTACAAATCATTCTTTTTCTATCTTGTCATCTCTTACCGCCTCAACGATCAATAATTCACTCGTATTATTGTTAATAAATTATTATCGTTGTTGAATTTGCATCATTTTCTCATAATCGGAAAAAAAGCAAATTTTAACAATTATTTTTCTCATACTCATCATCTGACAATGCATCCTTGGCACTGAATCATCCATTTTTACATCGCACTTTATTTTTCAGAGGTTTTTATTATTTACTAAACGTGGATATTTAGTTTTTTGTTGTTTTTATTTTCCGTTGAGTTGTTCATTAGATTCAAGATGAAAGTTGTATTTTTCATTGCCAAGCATGTGTTCGCATTGTTAAAAAGTTAATAGTTTAGGAGTTCGGTTTATGTTGTTGTTGTATTGTAGCGGAACCAGAATGCAGACGGCGAAGTGATCACCTCTCAACCGACTAATGTTCGTAAGTTTTTCATGCGCCGCGATGTTGCTCATTTATTTATTTTTTTTTACGTCACGTTTTTTTTGGATTTTGAGTTTTTTGCTTGGTTTGGTTTGATTTCCAATTTATTTTTGCGATTAATGATATGATTAGGGAATTTCATTAATTTTTTTGTTGTTTTTGAAAACGTTTGAAACTTTTTGCTAATTTTTTATTGGAGCGAATTGCAAATCGTTTATTATTTTAATTTCTAAATCACGTGGTAAAGAGTTGTGAAAATATTTGGAATTTTTTCAAAAATTTACTGCGTTTTTCTGTGGTCAAATCAAAGTTCATTATTGTTGAAGAGAATGATTTTCCAAAAAAAAAAAGTTTAAACGAGTTTGATGTATTTTTGAAATTTTTATAGACTTTCTTATTGAACATTAATGAAAAATTTGGCAATCTCGGATTATTTACAAATTCATTGAACTTTTTTTTTTTGATTCTTTGTAGAATTTCAAAGCTATGGTTAATTCTGTTCCAAAAAAATGCAAATTTTTTGAGATTTTCCTTACTGAAAAATCAATAGTACGAATTACAATTACTTTTTTTATTATAATCTAATTTGCAGATTTTGAAAAATTGTCGGCAAAATATTTGTTGTAAAATTTTTTGAACTATTTAATTACAAGTCTAGCAAGTTTTTTTCCATCTCCACTTACAATTTTTAAACTCAATTTTACATCTCGATTTTTTATTTTTTTTTTAATTTTACTTCAGATATTACAATTTAAGCTTAGTTTATAATTATGTAATGCGTTTATGACATTTATTTTGGCTTTTCAAGCAAAAAATTTAATATGAAAAAAGATCTGAAAAAATAAAAAATAGTATTATCAAATTATATTTTTAAGTTGGTCGAAACAAGTATGTTTTATTAAAATTAGGAGCTTTACAACATTAATTTTTGTTTACTTATATATTTTTGTTATTCATTCATACGCTCTTCATGATCAAAGTTGCATGATTAATGACTTAATTTCAGCAGCATTTATTTACCATGACCACAAAAAAATTCGAAACATAAAAAAGTTGTTTCAGTATGCTTTTGTTTGATGCTGCCTGGGAATGTTTGGCACTTGAATAACAAAATTTTGAGGGAAAAGTATTTATACTATTTATAGAAAGTGTAACGTAAAATTTTTATAGTTCTTTTCTCTTGACTATTTAGAATAAAATGAAGCCAATTATATTCAGGCCATGATTGTAAGAAATTTTGAATATAAAAGTGTTTCTTAAAATTCAGAATTTTTAGAAAATATTTTTTCATATAAATATTTTTTTGTATGTGTAAACACATAAAAAAGTTGAAGCATTGAATAATCGAACATTTTCAAACTCCAAAACGATATATAAATTAAAAGTATTTTTTTGATATTTTTTAATATTTTATAATTTCAATGAACGTTGCACAAAAAATGCAAAATTAAAAATTTAGGTTACAACTATAATTTTCAAAGGAAAATCTTGTGTGACCACGAAAATATAGTCTTTGAATCATATGAAATTTTTCGTTAACATAACGATATTCTGGGGAATTTGTGAGGTTGGAAAAATTTCCTGGACTGTGTAACTTTTACGAAAAATTTGTGATTCTTGCCTCTAAATTCCATTATGATATTTTATGGTGTTTCAAATTTTGATTTTCTTGATTTTCTCAAAATTACATTCAAAGTTTTACTATGTAAAACTCGAAAAAATTAGTCTTGTAGAAGAAACTTATTTTGTCGTGTCAAACAAATCTGGAAAGTGTCAAAATATCTTAAAATTAGACAAATAATTGTTAACTCTTTGAATGAAATTGCGGAATAATTTTTTTGCATGACGATTTAGAAAGAATATAGAATTTCGTTGTAAATAATATTGTTTGAAGAAATGAAAAAACTAATTTAAACCTATGACAATCCCTTAAAATACCGAATTAGAAACTTTTTGATAAATTATTACAATATTTCTTCATTAAAAGATTTCCAAAAACTACTCAATTAAAAAAATCAAAATCAGTCACGTTAGTTTAAGGTTTGAATAAATAATTTTTTTTTTTTTTTTCAAAAAAATGCATTTGCACTTTCTCAATTTAAAAATATCGTGAAAATATTTATTGTTGATGTGAACTAATTGATGGTCGAAAGCTGAAAAATAAGAAGAATTTTACAATTGTATTAAAAAAAATGATATAATATTATTCAGGTGTATCAATTATAATTACAAATACAATAAAATTTCGTTTTGCTACATTTTCTAACACGAAAATATTCTTTTGTGTCACTGATCTCAATTAAGACGACTTGGAAGCTGCTGTAGAGCGAGAGAGATGTATAGAATAGAAAGTAAATGAGAGGAAGAAGGACGAAAAGAGAATGCCTTCCGAGTCGTCTTAATAACTGGATTGGCAATGCCGACCTCCCACTCTTGATCACGTGGTAGATTCGATCGTCAGCCATCTTGTCATAATGTTGCACAACATGCGCAGTAGACGCAATTTTTACGTGGTAAAGATTTGAATATGCAAATCAGAAATAAAGAAAACATATCACAAATAAATATTTAAGGTTTTTTGTATCTGTCCAGAACACGGAGCTGGGGTAATTCACAAACAGGGCCAAATCAATTTCTCAAACTTTAATCACTTCCAAAGCCAGAGAACCAATTACAAACGGGAGGTACAAAATGATTGCCAAAAACGATCGAGCGTTACACACACACACACACGTACCTACTCGCGAGCGCGAATACACATATAGCTGCGAGCGCGTACACATGAGCCGCGAGGCGCGGGAAATAATCCGAATTCAAATCAATACAAAAGTCAAAACTAAACAGTATCGAAATAGACAAAATTGGTTCAAAAATACTTCACTGTTGTAAAAAAACAGGTAAAACGAGGGTTTTCAAATTCATATGATATAAAATTAAAATATTCAGTTACAAACCATTTTTATGGAATATTAACATTAACTTGTTTCACACTTTCATTGCACGTTTGTGTGTAGCATTACATGTACACTGAGAGAAATGGGTGCTCCAATCAGCTCTTATTGTGACAGTTCCTGCTCGTCCTAAGGTTAATTCAGCGGACCAATAAAAACCTGTTATATG
>JAPYZL010093336.1:0-10242 GCA_030522825.1 Platygaster orseoliae
TTCGGTGTTAAAAAACATTTTCACAGACAAAAGACGTCGCCTTTTATTTGAAAATTTAAAACAACACATTATAATTTGTTGTAACAGACACGTCGAAATCGAAGATGAATGAATGCTCATTTTGAATATAAGGGCATATTTTCCATCTTTTTTGATTTTTGTAGCATATTTACTTGATTTTTCGTGCATATTTTTCGGCATATTTTTGCCATTTTTCATGCATATTTGCATGCATATTTTGATCTTTTTTCACGCATATTTTTATCATCCCTGCTTATAACATTTTCAGAAGAAATCGTAGTTTTTTATGTCTGAAAAAATTTTTTACATATACAAAGTCCAACAGTGAAAGTGAAGAAATTGATCACTTTTAAGATGCAAAATAGTGTGGAAATTCAGCAATTTTTCGAGAATTATACAAAGAAAAATTTTTAAGATTCAATTTATTTGTTGCATTAAAAAAAATTTTTTTTCTGTATTGTACGCTTTTGGACGTATATTATCGTGATTGAGAAAATAAGTTGAAAAATGAACATAGATGTCTAGAATAAAATTAGAAAAAATTATGAACCAAGGAAACATTAAAATAACTGAAGTTTAATAAGATTTTGAAGCAAAATTATGAAAAATAAGTTTTAGTTAACACATTTTCGCAGTATTTTTGTTTAAGCACTATTTCGTTGCTTATAACATTTTCATTAGCAATTGTAATTTTTTATATCTGAAAAAAAAATTCACAAAACAAACTTCAACAGTAAAAGAAAATAAATTTGTAATTATTAAAATGCAAAATAGTGGCAAAATCAGGATTTCTTCGAGAATTATACATAAAAAAAATAATTTTGAAGATTTCGCGTATCTTTTGAATTTTCAAAAACTTTTTTGAATCGTACTTTTTTGGCCTAATTAACTGTAATCGAGGAAATAAGCCTGACGCAATTGAAAATGAGTTGAAATATCAACATGGATATCTAGACTTATAAAATAAAAATTATAAAGCAAGGAAATTTTAAAATTTGAAAAACTATGAAAAATAGGTTCAGGTGACGCATTTTCGCAGCAAGTTTTTTAGCATCATTAAGTAGCTTATAACATTTTCATTAGTAATTGTAATTTTTCATATATAAAAAAAATTTACAAAACAAACTCAAACAGTAAAAATGAAAAAATTGGTCATTTTAATATGCGAAATAGTGGAAAAATCCAGTACTTTTTTGAGAATTATGGAAGAAACAATTTGTAAGATTCAATGTAGCAGTTGCATTCGAAAAATTTTTTTGAATTGTACTTTTTTTGTTGAATATTACCGTAATTGAGAAAATAATTTGAAAAATCAACACATATATCTAGACCTACAAAATATTTTATCCAAGGAAATTTCAAGATTCGAAAAATTATGAAAAACACGTTTAAGTAACATATTTTCGCAGCAAATTTTGGAGTACCATTTGAATAAACATTTTCATTATGAATCGTACTCTTTCATATCCGAAAAAAAATTTTCAAGTTTTCAAATAATTCTTTCCTCCCATCTCCTCCAAAAATTTCCCCATTTCCCACCAGTTACCTCCAATTTATTTCTACAAACCACTTTACTCGTTTCCAGTCAACCCAATAAAAAGCCGCCAACAAATGATTGAAGAATTTTTACTCTCAAATTCCAACTCGACACCGTGCTGGATCGACAGCAGTTTCGCAAATTCAACAAAACACTCGCGAGTGCGCATATGAAAAATGCTCGCTCATCCTGTACCATCACGCTCCCTTGTTTATCCAGTAAACAGTCGAAACGGCGCGGAGGGAGGGGGGAAAAACAATTTGGCCGAGTGTCGCAGCGCTCGTGTGTGTACGTTGAGATTCAGCTTTTCCTCGGGGGAAAGCGGGGAGCGAGGGTGATAAATATTAATCCGACGAGGGAAAACGAGCTCTAAGCCCTTTACGGTAATCGCGGTTGCGTAATCCGCGCACTTTTACCTCGAGCCTCGAGGTAAAAGTGAGAACGACGTAAAAAGCGGGGCTTTAATTGGCATCTGCTGGCCTCGTGCGCCTCTCTAATAGACAAAAAGACATGCCTTTGACACATGTTACTTGCCCCTAACGGCTGCGCCGGCCGCGTGCTTACGTTACGTTACGCGTCCCGGACTTGCCAGACCCTTCGCTTATTTCGCTCATCAGCTTTATCAGCCTCGGCGAATTTCGGATTAATGAGGGATGGAAAAAATTGCACGAGCACAAGGGGATTTCGGACTTATTGTCTGCGAAAAGAGGCTGCAGATAATTATCTAGTCATTTATTCGCATTGCGGAGCGAGCGTCGCCCTTATCGAAAAATGCTGTGCTTCAGTTGAGCTGTTTGAATAAGGCCAAGTTAAGCGTGTTATGCTTGATTTGGATGGACGAAGGTGATTTTATCTTCCGTTTTAAGTTCGTATGAAGGGCTGGGTTTAGGATTTTTAGATAATCCACATTAATATTCTGTGGAAAGAAATTTAAGTTCAGTGAATTGGAGAGTTATATGATTTTCGAGTCTTCCATATGAATTTATAAAAATTACGAAAGAGGGAAAATATAGAAAAATTGTAAACATGTAAAAAGTTGGAAATTCAGATGTTTTGTATATCTTGGTTTTTTCATAATTTATGTAATTTTGAACATTTTAGTGTTCCATCGTAATTTAATGAATTTTTCCCACTCTAGTAACCATGTGAATGATTATAATTTTGAGATTTCCAAAAAGACTTATGCTGAAAATTAACAACATGTTGGTAAATTCAAATATTCAGGCAATTATTAAAATTGTAGAAATGTAATTGATATGGGAAGTCCGAAAAGTCTGACATTTGAAAATTTCAATATTGCAAAAATTTACTCATTTTTATGAATATCATTCATATTCTTCAATGAACGATAAAATGAAGAAATTTCGTCACTTTTAAAAATGTTTTTCGAACAATAGGATTTTCGTAAAATTTATAAAGAAAATTTAAACGTTTTTTACAACAGAGTAATTTCAAAATTTACGTTATTTAGAACATTTAACCAAATTTTGTTATTTGTTCATATTTTCATAAATTTTTCATACTTTAGGAACCCTTTAAATTATTATAAATTTGAGATGTACGAAAAGACTGTGATTCTGAAAATTTACTGAACTTTGTAAAATTCAAATATTCAAGCCATTTTCAAAATTGTAAAAATGTGATTGATAAGGGAAATCCGAAAAGTCAGGCATTTGGAAATGTAGAACTACAAAAACTTATGAAAAACTGCAACGAATTTTTAGTTACAAAACACTAGCTTCTCGAAAAACACGAAATCATTAATTGAGTAACTTGCCTTTTTATTTTAAACTCACCTTTTTAAGAGTTTTTGAGAATAACTTTTTGTGATTTGTCGTTTTTCCTGAATTCTTACTATTTCATCTAGCTTCCAGTGATTTTTTATGAATTAATAGAAACTTTTTTTGCAGCATTTATTCCTTTTTTTTTGTATTTTTCCTTTTTGTAATATTCATGTAGTTATTTGAATTTTTTGCGAAAGATTTTATACGTTTGGGATTTCTGCATCTTTTTTTGTAATTATCCAAGTACATGAATAAAAAAAAAATTGTGTTTACAGTAATTTTGCTTGCATTCATGATTTTCTGTAGCGTTTTGCAGAAGGTAAAAAATTATCCTAAAATTTTGTCTCATTTTACATTTTTCGCAGCTTTTTTCGCTGGAGATTCGCGGATTACTTGAAAAACTTGAGCTTGGAAAATTTTCACTATTTCGCTCTCTTTTCCAACTGCTTTCATACCAGAATAAGGTCAAACTTTAGAAATTTCAATGAAAAGAAATTTTAGCAGTAAATTACAAGTAAAGTTTTCATTGAATTTCAGGGATTTAAAGTTAAAAATGAATGCTCTCGTTAACTACACGAATAATTATTATAGATAATAATATATGATTATCAAAAAGATCAGAGGAAATAATGAAAAGGGTTTAAAGTCATCAACTTAACAAAGTGAATGAATCCATAAATGATTTAAAAAATAATATATTGTAATGCTGAAGTTAAAAGTAAATCGTATGATTTTAAATATTTAAAAAAATCGTATTAGGTGAAAAAACAGTTATCCAATATTAAAACGTCCCTTTGACGAAAAGTCAAGCAAAGGATTTTCGTTCAACGGAATTTTTGCGTGAATTTCGTTATTCGACTGTTACGCAGTGATTGGAAAATTTGATTTTTTAATCGTTTCATTTGAGTGATGCACGAAAAATGGAAATTCAATCATTTCTATAGCCATGTTCACGAAGAGATTCTGTGTACCTAAATTAAAAAAGTAAAGGCAATCAGAATTTCATATCAACTTTCTCTAAATAAAAAGTCACAAATTCGAAAAAGTAATAGTTCTACGTTTTACTTTATCATGTTTTTAACTGATTGAAAAATATTGATAAAAAACAAAAAAGTATGTCTCTGGAGTTCCAAACTTTTTAAAATATTCAAAAAAATTAAGAAAAATTGTTTTATCGTTCCTAGTAAATAAATTCATCTATCATTAATAATATTTAACATATATTATTCAACAATTTTCATTATTTTTAATTTCAACCATGTGTAAAAATGAAAAAACAATTTTTTCTTCGTTTTCGTTTATTTAATAAACGTTTGGAACTTGAGGCACATAAAAAAATTGCTACAAAACTTTTTTCAACTTCGTGAAATTCGAATGTCCAATATTTTCAATTGAATCTGAAAAGGGATCATTAAAAAAAATATCAAAGCATTTCTTTGAGGGTAAAGGGCTAAATCTGCCTTCCCCCTCCAAAACTTCATTTATACCTCAACATATCTATTTGCAGTTATATCGAGTCGGTGCACGCGATTGTCTAAAGCGACTTGATATAAAATATTCCACCGTTAATGCATTGTTCGCGTAGTATAATATGTAATCAGACGTTATATGCCGTCCACCCCCGCACGTCATTCATTATTCCGACTGCGTGCGTGTAACGATACGTTGGCTACAGTCGACGGAATCTTTCTTTTTTTTATTTTTCCATTCCTCGAGACTCTACAGTCATTTACCACCATTATCTTATTTCGCTGGCGAGTTTTTCATGGGGAGAAATAACTCGGGAGTGAGATTGTCGTTGACATTACAAATTGCTACAATGTTGATAAGAATGGAAACATGCGTTGATACTGTCAACAATTTTGCAAGTGGAGGATGTTTATTGCTGTAGAATATGTTTGAGTGGTTTAAATGTCGAGCAAAGTTACTGAAATTGATTGCAAGGGTGCAGTTAAAGGGAGGGGAAAATCAAAAAGGGAAAAAATGAAAAATGTGAATTTCGGGGTATGGAAGTTCAAAAATTTGGAATGGACGAAAATCGGTTTTTAGATATTTTGGAGACAGAAAGATTATGTACCTCAAGTTTCAAACGTTTAAGAAATAAACGAAAATGATAAGAAATTCGTTTTTTAACTCCACCTAAAATTAGAGTAAGCATAAGTTAATAATGTTTGATAATGATTGTTTAATTTCAACAAATATTTATTATCTTAACAAGTAAAAGTAATAAGAATAATTTTTATCTATTTCGTTTATTTTGAAACGTTTGGAACTTCAGGAACATGAAAGATTAGAAATAGTGATTTTGGAGAGAAAAATAATTATGTTTCCAAGGTGTAGACAATAAAAATGTTAGGGAGTGGTTTTTTGGAAAAATCCGTCTCGTTATTATAATCATGTAAAAATATAAAAATATTAAAAATTTTTAAAACGCATTTCTAGAGCATTGGATTTCTCAAAGCTATAAAAATTCGTCATATCAGAAAACCATTCCAGTTGTTTAAATAATAAAGAAACTTGGAAAATACTCAAAGTGTTAGAAAGCGAGGAAATTCTAATCTCAGTGATCTGAAGATCACAGAAATCAAGTTACATTATACTGGATACGTATAAGAAAAATTGTTGATTCTGGACTTGGAAATTTGTATAAGTTTGAAATTTCGAAATTCGTAAAACTAAAATATCTTATGAGCGAAATCAGATCGTCAAAGTTGAAAAATCT
Source organism: Platygaster orseoliae (assembly GCA_030522825.1). NCBI lineage: Eukaryota > Metazoa > Arthropoda > Insecta > Hymenoptera > Platygastridae > Platygaster > Platygaster orseoliae. Next base: position 6,065 of record JAPYZL010093336.1, read on the forward strand.
GAAAATATTGAAAAAAATATACTTCTTGAATATTTTAGCGATTTGTGAACTTACTGTATTTTGTGCTATTCATACAATTTTTTGAAAATGTCATAATAAATATATTACTGTTGTTGGTCTTGATAATTTAAATAATATTTTATTGACTTCTCATATTTTCTTATTTTTGTAAGTGTTTATAATTTTAAGTAACATTTCATACTATTCTTATAGATTTCTAGCATTTCTATAGATCTTAATATACGTTTTTTTAAAATTCGATGGTCTATAAATCCTAGTTTTCGAGATCTTACGCGTTTATTCAGATTGTCCAGAAAACAGTTATTTCATAAAATTCTAATAATTTCAGTATTTATTTAGCTTGTTGTAAATTCTGAATACTTTTTGGTATTTTTAAGAATTTGTGTCTAAATCTCTGGAATTCGAAGCTCAAAAGTTAAAATTTTATTGAATTTTCTACATTTTTGTGAATTCTCGTATTTTTAATAACTACTGGATTAAAACAATTTCTCAAATTTATTTTTTCTACGTCATCCTAGTTAAACATTTATAATTATTGTTATTTTGAAATCAGGATTGCTTTTACTTTTGAGTTAGTGAATTTGAAAATCCTGAACTCACAGAAAACCATTTTTTATGTCCTCTAAATTTGAGTAAGAACATTTTTCATGATTTTCACCTTTTTTTATATTTTTTCATTCTGATTGTTATTAACTACTTCATTTTTGAAAATTATTATTATTCAGTCAACGCGTTATTTTGCATTGTTTGTATTTTCATGAATAATTATGCTCATTCTTTTTAGTTTTTTTTTTTCACTGAGTTAAAAGAATTTCTCAGAGTTATTTTTTTAACGTTATTCTAGCCAAACATTTATAAGTCTGAATTTCGTTAAAATTTGAGAACTTAGAAAAAAACATTTGCTATCTCCTTTACGTCTTAGTCGGTATACATTTTTGATGATTTTCACCTGTTAAAAAATTTTTAATTTCATTTTTATTGATTACTTCATATTTCAAAAACATTATTTTTGCTTCAACGCATAATTTTTTTTTTTTTTTTTTGTACTTCGATAGTTCATTTTTTATATATATTTTTTTACATGAAATAATAATGAATTTCACCTAAATTTCAAGAGGGATTGGAACCCAAAAACCCCCCTCTGCCTCCGCGCCTTTCATGTTCATTTTCCATTCATTCAGTCACTGTACATGATTGTGGTGGAAAACAATTTTCAGTTCGCACCTCAAAACGTCATTTTCGATAAGTTTTCTGCCCAGATAAAAATATACCTTATCGTGCTCGGGAACATCTGGCAATCGTTGGCGCGAAGCGTCTTGAAAACTAGGAATTAAGTCTGTCTTGAAAGACGTGTAATGACTTAAATTTCGCGATCAATTAGAAGAGACGAGTTGGCGCACAATTGGGGCGTTATCAAATTCGTCCGATCGAGCGAATAACGGAGTCAATTACTGTCAAAGGGAGTAGTAGTCGTTCATCCCCCGTGACTTGGACTCTTGATTATAAATCGACAATGGGGTACCGGGATTCCTGACTTTGAAGGAACGACAATTGCAGAACGCCATGAAAACGGACATGAACGGAAAGTACCGCGCGCGGAGTGGTCGTTGCGAAAGTTCCTCGTCCGTCCTTTGCCGCGCTTTTAGCAATTTTTTCCACGTTGGACAGTTAAATACGAGGGAAAAGTTGCCGGGGAAAAAGGGATACAGAAGGAGCCGGGCTCGCTGAATTCCCGTCGTGGATTCACCGATTTCCGCTCCTGGAGAAAAGCGTGGTTTCCTTTATTCCTCTTTTGCTCTTATTTTAACTTGCAGCTGAAGTGAACGAATTTTTTTACGCCAGTTTTTTGTAGTAATACTGGTTTCGGAATTTTTATACGAATATGGAATTGGTGAAAATTTTTCGATTTTCCGACATAAAATGAAGCTTTGGGGAAGAGAACTTCCAAACCAAAAAATACAATCTCAAACATCCACATTGAACAACATCCAAAACTCCAAAACTAATAAAATCCAAAATTTTTTACGCGAGTTTTTTGTAGTAATACTGGTATTGGAATTTTATGAAAATGTGGAACTGGCGAAACTTTTCCAATTTTCGAACATAAAATGAAGCTCTGGGGGACAGAACTATTAAACCTAAAAATCGAATCCAAAACATCCACATTAAACAACATCCAAAACACAAAACCTCCAAAACTGATAAAATCCAAAAATTATTTACGGTTTTTGGAAATTTTTTTGCTTCGCAAATATAAAAATCTCTTTTCTGATCATTTTCACCGTTTTTTTATTAATAAATTTTGCAATAATAATAAATAAACAAACCTGAATGACACGTGGACTTTCAAAGAAGTGATTAAAAAAAAATCATAATCAAATCAAAATGTCATGAATAAAGCGCTTAAAAAACGAGTAAAAAAATTTTTTTTAATATATAAAAAAATAGATGTATTAGAAAATTATCATTATTTACTATTATTATTGATATGAATATGTTTATTGAAAAAGCTAATAAATTATTATGATAATCATCATAAAAATACTATGAAAATATTGATAAATTTAAATAAAAATTAGTTATTCATCAAAAAATGATGTAGAAATATAAATCAAAATGTATTGAAAATTCATAATAATATAAAAATAATTTTCAAATATTTATTATATATTTATAAATTAATATTTCAATAATGATGTCTTAAAGAAGTTATGCGTAAAATTCATTAAAATATATTAAAAATTCATATTTTTCAAAATTTTAATCAAATCATTTCAATATTAATATGAATGTTCATAACAATCATTTTTTATTTGAAAATTATTAATTGATCAATATCATATTGTCGATAAATTATTATGAAAATTCCTAATGCATATTTGATATCATTCAAAATGATTAAAAAAATGGTACATCATGTCATAATTGTTATCATTTAATGAATAATGAGAACAATTTTTTTAAATATATTTAATTTTTTTCTAGAATAAAATTATAAGTTATTTAAATTATTATAAAAGTTTCATAGAAACTTTATAAATTTCTAAGATAGCGATTTATTTCAACTTTCAGCAAATTATTATCAGTTGTTTCTACCCACAATTACCATAAATAAATATTCAGAATTCGTAGTTGGGTTTTTTAAGTTTATAATTATTTAGTTTATATATTTTGTACTTTAGAGAAAAAAAATGGAATTCGGAATTTTGAGGGTTTGGATGTTTTGTACCCTAATGAAAATTAATGTATCACTGATGTTGAAGGAATTGTCTTACTTATTAATAAACTAATGTAAATGTTATTTTATATTGCAGGTGAGTTGCACGATCATATTTTGTGATTCCTTCGTACAGGTAAAATTATTAAATTATGAATACTATGAATAGCACATTTTTGTAAGAATTCGCTTTTAAAGAAAAAAGCGATTTTTAAAAAAATTTTGTTAGATAAATTACGAAAAATATTCAGGTCTGTTAGGTAACTCGAAATTTCGAAAATGTTGTATGAATTCCCATTAATTTCAAACATAAAACGATGCTTGAAAGTCTGTGATGTTCCAGAAAATTAATTAGAAAAGCCTCTGAAAAGTTTCACGTGGAATTAGAGCACTTTTGAGCTTTTACGGAAATTCGCCAAAACTGTAGTACTTTGAAAACAAGTTGAAAGTGCATGAAATTCTGTCAACAGTTCACTTTTTCTTTAATTTGAAGATTATTCAGGTTGAGTAATTTTTTTTTTTGAAATATTATTCACTGCATTTACAAAAGTTCTTTTTAAAAACCTTTCAGGTTTTTAACGTAGAGCAGTTTTTAACAGGCCCGTGCGCAGGGGGGGGGTTGGCGGTTGTAACCCCCCCCCCCCATGGAGAATTTTTCCCCCATTAAATTTCCACGAAAAATTGAATACTTATTCTAAAGTTTCAGTTTTTTTGTTACAAATCAGGTTCAAAAAAGTTTGACAAGTTGTCAAACTTCTACAGTCAAAATTTTTTTCTCATTTTTTCAGATCGAAAATAATCGACACGTATTTTTTTTTTTCAATGTGATACTTGAAAATTTTGAAATATGATTTTTTGAAGTTTTGTAGTTTGTAAAAAACTTTTTTTTTATGGCAAACTGTTAAAACAGTTTTGAAGATAAAATGTTCCCTTTGCACCT
>JAPYZL010093346.1:0-20447 GCA_030522825.1 Platygaster orseoliae
ATATAAAAAAAAAAATAATAAAAAAAAAAAAAAAAAAAAAAAATAATAAAAAAAAAAAAAAAAAAAAAAAAAAAAAAAAAAAAAAAAAAAAAAAAAAAAAAAAAAAAATCAAATTTGGCAACATATGTATCTATTATTTTCGAAAAAAAAAATGGATACGTATTTTTTTGTTCCTTTGAAAAATGATTATTTTAGAAGATATGTGAATTTTTAATTTCATTATGTGAATTTTTTTGACTGCTAAAAACCTGTTTCCGTCAATTGTTGAGATATATATGACAACAACAAAAAACCCGTTTTCAATATTTTTTGATAAACCAACGATGTCAGCAATAGAAAAAATCGCCAATTTTCAAGCTCTGGGATTTTGTATTAAGATTTTGAATTCTCGACCTTTTACAGCCGTATAATTTTATAAAATGATATTTACCAATTTCCTCTCTGTACTTTCGAGAAGGGTGTTCTCCTCATCTATCCGTTGGCATTAATCGCGCGCAATCTTAACCAGCTTATACGCATTTCACAACAATTAATTGCAGGAAACAGTAAACTTTCTCTAAAAAGCCTGAGTCAAAATTATCTATTTCGATCTGCCGTGCAATTAAAACCATGTGATGATTATAGTCGATAAAAATAATGCCCCATCAGATGAAAAATATTCAATAATTATCACTTTCATCATACGGAAAATAATTTACTTATAATAATAGCCTGCGAGAGTGTAATTATTGCAATAAAAAAATGACCACACTGAGAAAAAATTTTTGCACTTTTTGCGAGATATATTGCAAAAAAAAAAAATATTTTTCTACTTTTTACAATAATATTGGAGTTTTTACAATATAATTGTATAAATTACAATAATTATTTTACTCATTACAATATTTTCTAGTAAAATTGTCATATTGTAAAAATTACAATATGTATGACAGTTTTTTCTATACTACTTTGGAAATTGTAAAATGTACACATGCGAATCAAACTATACGAATTGTAATTTTTATACTGTATCTCATTTTGTCTGTATTATAATATATTTATCTAAATAACTAACTGTTAAAGTTATCAAATAAATAATCTATTCAATCATATTATAATTGAATAATTTAAATAAATAAATTATTATATAGTATAAATAAATATAAATATACTTCATATATCAACATACAATTTGAATATCAAAATAATTAAATAATCATAATTCTATAATATAATAATTAAAATAATATATGTGAATTTTATAATTCAACATATCATACAAATAAAAATATAATGAAATAATTATAATTTGTGAATATAATAATATAAATAATATAAATAGTATAAAGAAATTTTGTAATTTAAAATATAATATAAATATAAATATAATGAAATAATTTAAATATATTATAAATTTATTTAATAAATAACTTTTAAAGTCTGTATAGACATATAATATAAATACTGTATCTCATTTTGACATTCTGCCTTGTAAATAATATAAATTAGTAAAAATTACAATATGACATTGTAAAAAGTACATGGTATTTAGTAAGAAACGAAATATGTAAAGGAATTTAAACAACAACATACATTCATTACAAGAATGTCATTTGACAATATTTACAATATGGTGTTGCAAAAATTACTATACTTTCTAACAAAGTGTAGAATACGTCTGAGTGATTCCTATTAACTATGCAGTATTGTAATAATCACAGTGTTTTTTTCTCAGTGGACTTTGGCATATTTTTTATGTTTTTGTGCAGTTTTAAGAATAAGTGCAGACCAAGTCACATACTTGCATTCTGTTAAGAAAAGCAAGAGGAGAATAATTCTCCTGTGAAAATGGCATTTTCATTTAAAAGTCAAATAGCCTCGGGACGAAAATCGGTTAAGTACACGGAAGCGATAAAATAGCGGCTTAAAGACCTTCGTTTTCGACATTCACATTGGCGCATGATATATACTATTTCGAAGCAAGCCCTTGGTAGTAGTATAAAAGTAACCGCACTTTTTCAAAGCGTAAAGAATAAAATATCGAGTCGAGCACTCGGCGCTGAAATACGCGACATTTTCCAAGAGGCGCGCACACGCAGAGGGAAAAGTAAAAGGCCGATTTTCCAATCGGAAAACGATTCACACGTCATTAAAGATACTGCTCCGAGTCCTTTGCGGAAGAAGGAGAACAATTCCTGCGAGGAAGACTTGGCAAGAGTGAAACTGCATTCGATGCGGATAAGCGCCGGAGAATGCGTATATTTCGTAAGGCGCAGTTTCATGACGCAATAATTTATCGTCATTATTAGGCAAGGTCGTTCGTCTGATGGATTTATTATGCATTTGCAGATCTGCAGAAAAGTGCGTACGCGAATAATTTATAACGAGTTGCGGAAAGTCGAGAGAAAAATAAGCATTTCCTTTCGGGCAGTTTATCAATATTCACATTTTATTCAAAGTTTCAGTTACTCCTGTTTTGTCCAAATACCACTTTGAGAAAAAACGAAATTTCCACTCTCAAAAAATCAGTTGTCAAATGTCAATGTAATCCATGTCAAATATAATATAAATATACAAGACATAATACTCTATTTCATTATTCATATTTATTCATTCAATTCATTATTTCATTAATTATTATGTCGTTCGACTATTTTTTAAATTTGTATCTCAATACAATATTATTTTGAATATTTTATTTTTTCAATAATATTTATTTCAAAAATATATTATTATTCTAATTTACCATTTTATAGTTCATAATGATATTGGTTGATTTTTGAAATTTGTGTATTTTAATACAATATTTTTATATTATTGTGTAATGTTATATGTTTTAAAATATATTACTTTGTTTATTATTGTTTGAATAGAATATTTTCATAAGGTATAGTTTTACGGATAACATTTATTTCATTAGTAAATTATACATGTAGTTTATAATTTGATAACTATTATATCATTCGATAATTTCTTAAATATTGTATTCAATAATCATTATGTGTTTCATTGGAAAATTATTTGTTAAAATTATTATTACATTTATTATAATATATATTTTCACTATTTTTTAAATTTGTATTTTAATACAATATTTTTTCATATATTATTCTATTGAATTATTGTCATTCATTCAATTATTAAATCATTATTTATTTCATGATTTCATTAATTTATTATTATATTATTTGATAATTTTTCAAATTTGCATTTTATTCCAATATTCTTACATTATTGTATGAATACAATATTTTTCAAAAATATCGTATTTAATTATTAGTTATTATTTAATTACTAAATTATTCATTTATTTTATCATTTTATTGATTATTATATTATTTGAATATTTTTTAAATATTCATTCAATCATTAATATACAATGTTATATTTTACACAGCTTTCTATTCATGTCAAGTACGGAAATTGCTTCAAAATGAGAGAAAAAAATTGGGGGGAGGGGTATGAAAAGAAACAAGCGTAACACGTGCAATATTGATGTAAAATAGAAACGCCCTGAAACTCTAATATGAGAGAAAGGTGAAAGGAAAGACAGTAGCCTTCGCTTGTTGGTAGCGTCACGCATCATTGTTTTTTCTTCACCACTAAACATGACGAGTGGCAGCAATACTAATGAGCCTGTTGATGATTCGCAATGAAATCGAAATCGAAACTTGCGATTTCTACTACATTTAATAGCGTAAATGTTCCCCTTTCCCGCCTCATCTCACAGGAAAAATACCAAAACAAACAAAATATTAAAGTTTTAGACGATTTCGAATTCAAGATATTTAATAACAAATTTTTTTATGTATTATTTAAAACCGTTCCCGACAAATTTCCCCGAAAATCTTTTGTTCGAACACTCTTTCTTCGAATCCGCAAAATGACCATTTCCCCGAATTATTTTTAGCCGAAAACTTTTTTCCTAAATTCAAAGTCTTTCGTTTTTTTATACGTTTCGCATACACTTTTTACGAGTCCAAAATCGGGAATCTGGGAATATCCGGCTGTTTTCGAATAATTTTCGTTTCGGATTCGTTTTCGGAGAATTTGTATTCGGGTAAAGATACATTCGGGGAAACGTACAAGAATCGTTTGAAACTAGAAGCAAAACAAAACGTTACTTTCTTATTACTTTAACGATTAAAGTCGTCTTTATACAGCTCCAAAAAAGTGAGGTTTTCAAGTTAATAATATATCCCATCCGTAGTTGGTATATAACTCTTAAAAAACCGGACGTGAAATGGGCAATACGTTTGGCGAGAGGGCAATATATCGTGGAATATGGATGATTTGCTGCAGGCATTGCAAAAGCGCCCTTGGATATTAGATGTGTTTAGAGACGGAAGAATTTCGCCCTCTGTCGCGAGAAGTAGCCCGAGTAAAAGGCAATATCCGCGATCGTCAATGCAAAAAGTTGCGGGTCCAAGCGTTTCGAGAAGGGAAATAATATTCTCAGCAGGCAAAATGTCTTGGAGTCTTTTGCCTCGGCTTTTGCCGGGTTTGCGCGGGTTCTTTGAACGGTGAAGAGTGCATGAACAACGCGCATAACACGAGGCACTCGGCGCGAGGCGAGCTCGATAAAAAGAGGAGGGACCGCGCGATTGTACGCGTGTGCTATGCAGCAAAAAAAAGGTAGAAAAAAAGAATACAAAACGAAAAAAAACACACAAAGTCACATCGAGAGCCAACTCGGTCGACGAGACTGGCCGGAAGACACGAGCTATGTGTAAAGCTCTCCGCCAGAAACCTACACTGAGAAAGAAATCTTGCACTTTTCGCAGGATATATTGCAAAACTTGCAATCATTATTTTACTTATTACAATACTTGACAGTAAATTCGTCATGTTGTCTAAAATACAATATGCATGACAGTTTTTACTATGGAAAACATCATCACACGAAACGCACACATCAACCAACACTTGACCAGTTATTTCGACACTTGAAAACTCATCGTCGAAATTCTCCCCGATTTCCCGAGCCTCCTCTTTTCATCCAGATTTCAATACTCTAAGCGAAAAGAAAAAAAAATACGAGTTTCCAAGCACGTAACTTATTTTAGAAATATTTTTAGTATCACTATGACAGATAATGATAAACTATGACAAGTGTCGACATCGACACTCGCGCGGGCTTTTTCGAGTTCTAATTGTAAGTTGCGGAGACAAGGAATTTCTTGGTTATTCAACAAAATAACACATGATTATTCAGTTATGTTTTTCCGCTCGATAAGTTGTTGGAGAAGTTTTTTTTTTTATACGTAGATTTTGATTTTTAAAATAAAAGAGTTTCCTGAATACACTGTAATGCAGGTAATACATTCCCGCGAAAAAACACCAACATTTTTGTTTGTCCAACTGACACTCGACTCTATTTATCCACTTTTACTCCTTAAAATGTTAAATTCTCAAAATCATTAAAAAAGAAGTCAATTCTCAATTTTTTAACTTGTTGATTCTTGACTAGTTTAATTCTATTTCATACATAATATTAAATTGTTGTTGTTTTTTTTTCAGGTCATCGGCAAGTTAGAATTGACCACCGAGCAAATCATTTTTAAACATCACATAAGCGGAAAGGTCACAAAAGTTGTTGAAAATGAAAAAACCGGAGAAGAAGAACTTATTTTAGCCAAAGATTTAAGATTAATTTTCCAGCTTCAAAAATATGATAAAAAATGTTCAATTGACAAGTTGTAATTTCATGTTTGTCGATTATCATATATAAAGGGAAAATTTTCCAAGTTTTCCATCACTTCAATTTTCCCGAAAATTAGCAAAACATGGTGCTGTCAATTTCCAGAAAACAAATTTTCTTAATTTGAATGAATAGAAAAATTGTGATTTCAAGATTGTCGATCTCTATACACGCCGAAGGAAAAAATGTCCAAGTTTCCATACCCTCAATTTTCCCGAAAATTTTCAAAATATGCTGTTATTAATTTCCAGAAAACAAATGTCCAAAATTTTAGAAAATTTCAAGTTTTTACTTACTAGGGATTTGATATAGGATTGGGAGTTTAGTGTGTATTCTACATTGACATGCATTACATTGGAAATGTGAACCGATTTTCGTACTTGAATGTAAATGTTAGAATTTTGATTTATTGACGAGTTTTAAAATGATTTAGTATCGGCGATTACACACTGTGTAAGTAAAATTGTTGAAGACGTTGTTTTTTGAGATTTGATTTGTAAATGTTAATTGAAATTGTAAATTCATAATTCAGCCCCTGAAGAGGACCCTGTACTGAGGGTTGAAACGTTGGGAGAGACAAAAGATAATAAATGACTGGGATGTCGAAGAACAGTGTTTATTTCATAATTAAAAACACCCAGTGAAAAAACATAAAAAAACGAATAGAAATTCGAATTGATTAGATTTTCAAAATATTAATGAATTGAAAAATTGCAATTACATGATTGTCGATTTCCATAATACGAAAAATTTTTCCATCACTTCAATTTTCCTAAAAATTTACAAAATACCCTGTTGTTAATTTCCAGAAAACAAGTTACCTAAATTCTAACAAATTGAAAAGTTATCTCGATTGGCAATAACTATTTACATGATAAAAAATGCGCCATGTTATTCGCCCCTGTTGCCCCTGGCGCGAATTTCACACTGTCGACGAGTTGAAGAAATATGATGATAAAAAAGTAAGGAGGAGAGAGGGATATTTCCCTATCCGACCGACACTTGTACTTATAATGAGCCATTCGCGACTCTTTTTCAACGTCGACACTTTCGACTGAGAATAGGAGAAGAGCGCGCAGGCACTGCTGCCGCTGCTGCTGCTGCTGCTGCTGCTGCTGCTGCTGTAATTGTATCGCAGCGGCAGTTTTCTACATTATTTCTACTTGTGGCTTCTTTCGAGGACTGCAAAAGAAGATAAGGACAGAAAGCTCTTACTGTCTCTCTCTCTCTCTCTCTCTCCCTCACTCGCCGACTCGTATATACGCAGTCGCTCGATATGCATTGTCTGCAACGTCTCCTCTTGCTGCAACTCCTCCCTTTTATGCTTCCCACTCCATCTTCCTTACTTTTCCACCTTTCATATTATTCTCCTCTTCACCCTTCAAAGCTAACTGATTATTCGCTTGTTTCAACGTTTCAACATTTTTCAAAAACCTCCGCAGGCTGCGAGCCCGTCAAACCTCATTCGCTATTACAATATTACATCTTTTTTTTTTTTACTAATACTATTCCGTGAGCTTTTTGAAATGAAAAAAGTATATTTCTTCACTAGTGTGGAAAAGTTTTTTTCCAAATTAATTATCTAACCTAATCTAACCAACATAACACAACGCATGTCAAGACACTTTGTAAGACACATGTCAAAACGCTATGAAAGACACGTGACAAGGCACTACTTAAGACACTGTTAGGACAGTGTCTGAAATGTGTCTTAATGTGTAAAAGTGGCCTTTTCCACACGGCGTTGAATAAAATATTTTTCAAAAACAGACTTAAGTGAAATAGAGAATTAATTAACTCTCATGAGCGCACTGTATGTAAGCATACACAATTTGATCATGCTTTGGAATTGAGAAAGATTGGCGATACGGGGAGTCGATTGGAAGCAGGCAAAACGCCGCATAAAACGTGATCGGAATCAGCATATTTCGACAAACTCGCATGCATGGAATACGAAAAAAGCAAGCCGCCCCTAAATTTCGCGACTCGAATGTGTCGTTTGCGCGGCTTTTAATTTCCGAGTCGCCTTCGTTATCGCGCGCGGGGCATATTTATGCGGGTTGGATAAAAAAAGCGAGTAGGATGAATAAGCAGGAGCCGATGAGAGAGCAACTTGCTTAAGTAAAAGCTCGTGATTTGCCAAAAAGTAGTATATTACTTCACTAGTGTGGAAAATTTTTTTTTTAACGAACCTGAGAGTTGTGATCAGACGAGTTAAAAAAATTGTTCCACACTAGTCGAGGACTCTATTTTATTCAACAATGTGTGGAAAAGTGGCCTTTTCCGCACGGCGTTGAATAAAAATTATTTCGCATGGAAATCGGTAATCTTGGGCGTGGAAGCCGTATTTCGCTACAGCTCCGAGACCTGGCCATGCACGATCGGCTGGAAATTCGATACGTCGCCGTTGTTTTTTTTTTTCAAATAACCGGGGATCCTTACTATGGCTTTGAAATATACGCGCGGGCTCTTTGATTTCACATTTGCGTCCCGTCACACGTGTAACGGGCCTTTAACGAGCGCTCGCAAATTCCCTGAAACCGTACGTTTCATCGACGTTTCCTTACCGTCCCAATCAACGTACAGCATGATACCAAAAATGACGTTTCCTTTCAAAGACACGAAATAAGGACTCATTTTTACTAGTAGCACTCTACAGTCATATTTTCATTAAGGATGTGCGAGATAGAGAATTTCATGGGTCGGGAAATCCTGAAAAATTTAGAAAATCCTGAAAAGTTTAAGAAATTTGAGTAATCACGAGAATTTCAAGAATCCTTAAAATTTCGAGAATCCTGAGAAGCTTGGGAATCTAGAGAATTTAGGAATTCCGTGAAATTTCGTAATTCCGATAACTCCTCAACTCAAGATATTGATGGACGGTAGGGAAAAAACCCCGAAAAGCTCGGAAAATTTGAGTAGTCACGAGAATTTCCAGAATCCCGAAAAATTCGAGAATCCTGAGAAGTTTAGGCATCTAGAAAATCTATCCTAAAATAATTCTGAATAATCAAGTATTTCCGATAACTTGTAAACTATGAAAATTTTGAGATTATAGACAAATCTCGAAAATGTCGGCAAGTCCCAAAAAATCCGGGGAATATTTGAAAAATGGCGGAAACCGCGAAAAGTTGGGAAAATTCGAATAAATCGCGAGAATTTCAATAATCCTGAAAAATTCGAGAAGCGTGAGAAGTTTAAGAATCTAGAGAATTCAGTAATCCCGAAAAATCTAGTAATTTAGATAACTCCTCAACTCTAGAAATTTTTGATTGTAGAGAAATCCCGAAAATGTCGGTAAATCCTGAAAAATTCGGGGAATCTTTTAAAAATTTAGGGAACCACGAAGAGCTCAAAAAATTTGAGTAGTCACGAGAATTTCAAGAATCCTGAAAAATTCGAGAATCCTGAGAAGTTATGGAATCTAGAGAATTCAGGAATCCTGAAAAATCTAGTAATTTGAGTAACTCTTCAACTCAAGAAATTTTTGGATTGTAGAAAAATCTCGAAAATTTCGGAAATCCCGAAAAATCGTGCAAGTCTTTGGAAAATTCATGAGACCACGAAAAGTTCGGAAAATTTGAACGAAGCGCGAGAATTTCAAGAATCTCGTAAATTTTGAGAATCACGAGAAATTAGGGAATCTACAGAATACAGAAATTCTAAAAAATCTAGTGATTACGATAACTCATCAACTATAGAAATTTTGGGATTGTAAAGAAATCTCGAGAATGTCGGGAAATCCTGAAAAATCTTTGAAAAAAAAAGCCAGGAAAATCCGAAAAGTTTTGAAACTTGAAAATGAAATGAGGATCAGGATTTTCGAAAATTCACAGATTTTTGGAAAAAGAACTCTCGAAAAATTTAGCGACCACTAGAATTTGGTACAGTCTAAAATTTCAGGAATCTTTTAAAATTGGCAATCTTGAAAATTCCGGGAAATCCCGAAAATATTGAGAAAGTGCTTTTGCAAAAATCACACCCCTCTTCGTAGTAATATGAATTACATGATTCCAGAAATAGTCTTCCTTTTCAGTGAAAATTCATTTTGTCAGATTGAAAATCGATAAACTGGAATCTGCATGAAAATGCTGCTGTTTCTCAAGGATTCATTATCTGCTTCTACCGATAATTTCACAACAACGAGTTTTTTTTTCATTAGTTCATTAGTTCATTAGCTTTTATCGCAGACGTTGCAAAAGTATCCTATATAACGTTTAAAGTTGATTCTCAAATATTTGAGAAACATCCATGAGCGGAACAAAGTTTTTTCAAAGTCGTGTAGAAACACTGTGGCTTATCGCATAATTTTTGTAGCCGGGTCGAAAATGGTGGAAACGCGAGGTTTTCAGCATTGAATAATCCCGAGACGGATATCTTTTATCTTCTCCCCTCGCGACTCGCGACAAGATATGTAGTAGTATAGGCAGTACGGTACGATGGGGCGCGTGCACTGCCAATCGCCATGCCGCCACCCGCGCATCATCTGTCCCTCCTCGCAATGAGACGCGCTCGCGGAGCCGCGAGCACCCGTACTGCCGCACTACAGGGAGCAGACTCCCTCCAATTGTCGTTAAATGTTGTTCAGCTTGAATCACTCACTCTCATCAAGACCAACAGTACGCGCTTTCTAGCGACATTCGTTTTAATCAGTACTCCCGCACTCGCAACCAACGTGGCTTTCAATTATTTTACGTATTTTTTATTTTACAGTCCATACCTTGTAACTTTGATCCTTAGAAAATTCACGGATTTTAACCTTGTAAGGTTGCAACTCGATCCTTGTAATAATTCTATAAGGTCATCCTATAAGGATCAGGAATTCCTCATTCAATTTTTAAAAATTCTTATAAGGTCACCTTATGAGAATTAAAAATTTCATAGGGAATTCCTGAGTTTTATTACAATTGGCCAAACCCTTATCAGAATTGGCAGAATCTTTTTCAAAGTCACAAGTTCCGTACACAATTTTTAAACATTCTCAAAAGGCTCGAATTTCAACTTTATGATGTTAAAACTCGATCCTTATTAGGATTGTATAAGGTCACCTTATAAGAATCAAAAATTTTATAGGAATTCCCGAATTTTATAAGAATTTGAAAAACCCTTTCAAGAATTGGCAGAATCCTCATAAAAGTCGAAAATCCCTTAGAAAATTTTTTAAAAATCTTAGTAGCATCGAATTTTAACTTTGTAATGTTGAAACTCCATCATCATAAGAATTATATAAGGTCATCTCATAAGGATCAAAAATTTTATAAAGAATATCCTTATAAGAATTGGCAGAATCCCTACAAAAGTCAGGAATGCCTTAAAAAATTGTGAAAAATCCTTAGAAGGATCGAATTTTAGCCTTATAAGGTTAAAATTTGATCCTTATAAGAATTCTATAAGGTCATCTTATATTGATCAAAAATTTTTTAGCAAGATCCTGAATTTTATAACAATTGGCAGAATCCTTAAAAAAATCACGAGTTCCTTATCAAATTTTTAAAAATTCTTAGAAGAACCGAATTTCAACTTTATGAGATTAAAATTTGATCCTCCTAAGAATTTTTGAAAATTTGATAAGTAATTCCCGACTTTAGTAGGAAATTCCTGAATTTTGCAAGAATTGGCAGAATCCTGATGAAATTAAGGAATTCCTCATAAAAAATTTTATTCTTATAAGAGACCTTATATAATTTTTATAAGGATCAAAAAGTTTATGGGGAATTCCTGAATTTTAGAAGAATTGCCAGAATCCTTACATGAATTGGCAGAATCCTCATAAATAAAATTAAATAAATAGTTTCATAAATAATAAATAAAAGCCAGGAATTCCCTATCAAATTTTGAAAAATTTTTAGATGGATCGAATCTCAACTTTATAAGATTAAAATTTGATACTTATAAGAATTCTATAAGGATTGAGTTAATTTTTATAAGAACCAAAGTTACAAAGATATTGTAAAATCAAAAAATTCAAAATTATGGTTATTATGTTCTAGTAACTGTGAACCTTATATAAACCTTACAAGGATCAAAAATAGCTAATTCATTTATAAATAAATAATCATAGTTAATAATTTATTTTCAATTTGATATTAAATTTTTATAAATAAATTAATAAAACTTATTTGGAATCTGATTTCCTTATAAAATATATATGATTCTTATAAGACCGACTTTATAAAAAATTGATAAGAAAAAAATCGATACAAAATAATAATCTCATAAAACTTTCTTTTCCTATTAAGTTTTTATTAGGTTGGCTTTATAAGAATCACAGATCTTTATAAGGTTTATATAAGGTTGACCTCATGATAATCATTAATCATTATAAGGAAATCACAATCCTTATCAGCATCCTGCACGGTAAAATACGCTAAAATTTCTTTATAAACATATTTCTTTTGTATAAAAGTCTTTAAACTTTTCGTGAAATTCACCAGAGAACCAGTTTATCCGACATTTGTAGTGAATTTCACGGTACACCTCGCTGCTAAAAACTGTACCACTTGACAATTTGAATAAATTATGAATAAAATTTGCTATTTTACAAATAAACTGTAGTACAACAATCGAGAGAAATACTTTGTCTCATTAATCCGAAGCCAATTACTTTTCTAGCGTGAATAAACGTCATCGCTCGACAGTGTTTTTGCGGCTTCTTGCATTTACGTTGAAAGCTTTTGGAAAAAGTCGACGAGAATTACTCTCGTTCGTCGACAATAGCCGTATTACAGTCACGCGAGAGAGAACCTTTGCTCCAGCAAATTACGTCCAATTTCAGAAGCGTCATTTACAAAAAAATATAAAAGCAACTTGACATTTTTTTTTTAACAGAAATTGTAATGAAACATCTACAACTTGTTTCAACGTTCTATATTCAGTAAAAAAAATACTCTTCCAAATTCATAAATTAACGTTTTAAAAAAAACTGTTAAAACTGGCGTTGAAGTTTTAATTTTTGCAATTTTGTTTGCGATTGCATTAATTTTGCGTAATTTTCACGGGACTTTATATTTTGCAAAAATTTAAGTTTTAAAAATTTAAAAACTGTATAAGAATTTCCGAAGTATCGTAATTTTGAAATTTAAAATTTCATGTTTATTTCTTACTGTACCCAGTAAATATTGAAATTCTGCAAAATTTTCATGAAACTTTCTATTTTGCGAAAATGCAAGTTTTGAAAAATTTTAAACTGTATAAGAATGTCCGAAATACCATAATTTTTCAAATTAAAAATTTCTTGTTCATTCCTTAATGTACTCGATAAATAATAAGACTTTGCAAAAATTCCACGAAACTTTCTATTTATCATAAATGCAAGTTTTGATAATTTTCAAATTTCTAATTTCATGTGAATTCTTTGATGTATCAAGTAAATCTTGAAAGTAATCTCTTGTTGATAAAAAATGAATGAGAATCTAAAACGAAGAAGTAATTTTTGTTGACGTGAGGCACGCTTGGGCTGTTCGGCGAGGCCGCATCATGATCCGTATAAATGCAAGTGCAAGCTGTGCGGTTCGTGTAAGTACAATGCAGCAAGTAAACGTGGCCGCCGCTTCTGTCTATAAAGCCTCGCGGCCGTTTCCGCGTTACGCCGCGCGTCCTTTGTTCCGCGCACGTGAATCTCCAAATTACCTATTAGCTAGCTCTCTCAGCTCCTACTCCTGCTGCTGCACCAGCAAAACCAGCGAAACTCGCCAAGCATAATAATTATTCGCAGTATTCAACGAGGAACAGCAAGACAAACTAAAAGTCACCCATGCAGCTTACTCTTTCCACGAATTATATTCAACAAAAAACACGCTCAAGGTTTATTAATATTAGTAAAAATATATTCCCTGCCTGATGATCTTCAGAACACGTAACTTACTGGACCTTTTACGAGTGTTGAAACAGCAAAGTCAAAAATTTGAAATCAAAAAGATCAAATTTAAAAGTTACGGAAATCCAAAAAGTTTCCATGTTTGTAAATTTATAAAAGAGCGTCAAGTTGGCAGTTATTAGAGTGCATTATTTTAATCCAAAATCGGTGCTCAAAAAGTTAAAATATACTGCAACTAAACACGGAACAACATTGAAGGAATGAGTCAGAAGTGGAAAACCATTAGATCATGTTCAATTCCAAGTTACTAGCGTCCCAAGTTTTAAGACTTGTCGATTGTGCAAGCAGTCAACCTTGAACAGGGAACACTGCCTGATAAGATGGAGAAATCGTGCAATTCCGTCGGTGATGAGGGTCGAGAAATGACAAGTACCACGCGTTTCGTGTAATTGACTAATACGATCGCGCTTTGTCTGACTAATGGACCACGAGAAACTCAGCACATTCTGTAAGATATTATCGTCGCAGCATCTTTTTTTCGTCATTTCATACAAACACGAGTTTTCCTTTTCATTGCCTAATTTCTTGGCGTTTCCTTCATGTTAATTCTTGAAAAGAAAATACTTCAAATAAATTCAATTGAAAGCAGTGCAACTACAGGTCTGGGGGCAGAGCTCCGGGGGGTAGGGGGGTGAAGCCCCCCGTTCAAGGCAAAATTTAGTTCATGTTGAAAGAAAAATGAGAAATAAAAACAGTATTGCAGGATTTCACTCTGGTCTCGCAAAAAAAAAAAATATAAAAATTATCGTAAAATGTATTGAAATACATCTCAATGGGTGTAGGGCATGAACTTTGAAAGTGCAAATTCGCTAGAGTTGAAAGAGCGTATGGTCGTTTCGGATGGTTTGCCACGGAGGCAAAATTAGCCGAAAGGTTAAGGCGGTCAACGTCCGTTGCATGAGGAGTATGGTATTGGAACAGATGTTTCGATAGCCGCCATTCCATTATTACAAGATGGCCAAGTTGCGCGTAATTATCGTTAAACGCTCGCTACAACTTTCGACTCTTGCCACGCTTTAATTAACCAACAATTAGGCCTGCTGTGTTAGTTGGCGGGGCTTGAACCTCGGCTAACTACCGGCAGTCATGACCGATGTATTGTCATTCATTCACTACTAACCTAACAAAATTTAATCTCTACAAGTGCTTTTTCTTCGTTTCCGAATCTCAGCATTCCAATCGAGCAAGTGGAAACTTTTGTACAGTAAAAATGATGAAAATACTTGAAACGTTTTTCCAGTCAATATATAGAGTATTTTATTTTCGACGTTTCGACCACATTTGCGCAGTCCTTATCATGAAAATTTATTACACGTCGTTTAAATTATTACTCGTATTTGAATTTAATTAAAATCTTCAACATTCCTGAAAAGTTTGGAAATTTTCGCAAATTCAAAAATCTTCAAAATTTCCAGTTATTTTAGATTTTTTATCAGAAGTTCATTGAGTATTTCAATAATTTTCAACGACTTTCAAATTTTGAAAGATTCCTAGAATAATAAAATTTGAGAATATCGAAAAACTTTGATAAATTCGATTTCTGAAACTTTAAAATTCAATTTTTTCCAATGCATAATTTTCTCCAATTTAAAATTATTAATTCATTTTCAATTTGAATATGTAAAATTTTCGAAAAACCAAAAACTCTTGAAATTTTGAGATTTTCAAAGTTCCTCATTTGATTTTTTGATAAATTAAAATTTTTTTTTGACGATTGATAATAAAACTGTTTATTTTGATTTTACAAATTTCGAATTCAAATTTCAATTCAAAATGTCAGAATGAATACTTGAGAAATTTTAGAAAAAAAAAAAAAAAATAGAATTTCAAGAAAATTCAAAACTCAGTTTGATAAATTATTTCAAATTTCAACGTAATTAATTGTTAAAAAATATTAGCGTTTATAAAATAAATAAATTTATTTCATTATAAATGATACATTTTGATTGAATATTAAACAGTAATTTTTTAATTTTTTAATTTAAAAACTCCAGAAACGAAAATGTTGAGAAGTTGTTACATCTTAAAGAATTTTGGAAGAAATGATATTTCGGAAATCCTCATACAGTTTTTAATTTGTCAAAACTTGAATTCTGAAAAAATAGAAAATTTCGCGAAAATTTCATCTTAATCGAAAGTTTTTCAAAACTTTGTGAATTAAATAGTTTTTAACCTTTTCGGATATCTTTAGTTTCAAATCTAAATTACATAAAAAATGTCAGTAATTTTCAAGAATTTTAAAAAACTTTGGAAAGAATGAAATTTTCGAAAATTCAATAACTTGGAGATTTCTTTATATTTCCAAATTTTTGGAAAGTATAAATATATAAATAAATTTTGAATATATAAATTTTGAAATCCAGAGTTAAATATTTTTCATAAATAGAACTTGATTTTTGTAATTTTTAATTTATCAAGATAATTATTCATATTTTCCTGATTCCTTTAGTATTTTTTAAATTTCCACATTATTTATAGAACTTGAAGTGTTTTCTGCCTTTACAAATTTCTGTCTAGCCCACTGAAATTAGATTCTCTAGGAATTGAAATAGTATATTTCACAACAAGTTGAGGATCGGGAGTTTTACCGTAGACGTCAAGTTGGCGGCGCATAGCCATATAGGTTAGTGCGGAGAAGAATTGTGGTGCCTACAATTTTTCACACTGACCCATATGGTTTTGCGTTGCCGACTTGACGTTTATAGTGAATCTGTCGATACTCAACGAGTTGTCAGCTATATTTTTCACAACGAGTACATCGAAAAATCGATTTCGGCGTCTGTCAAATATGGCTGAACTGAGCGACTTTCAGTTGTTTCGTTTACTCCACTCCATTTCATTTTCTCCACTCATATGAGTGAGGTAAGTGAAGTCGAGTAGAGTCAATGAAACAACCTGAAATCGCTCAGTTACGCCATCTTTGGCAGACGTCGTAAATCGAGTTTTCCATGTTCGAGTTGTGAAAAATGTTTTAAATACATTTATTTTTACCATGCAGTATAGTAAAACGTCAAATATCGTAATTATAAGTTGATACATAATAAAAAATACTAAACTTATTGCATTTTTTACTGTAGTAAATAACAGTTCACAATAAAAATCAACAAGTCTTTAAAACTTGGAAAAATTGAAGATTTCAAAAAATATGGCAAGTTTTGAAGGTTGCCAATAATTTTAGAATTACCCATAAATTTGTAACATTTCGAAAAATGTCGGTGAATTTCATTATTTTTCGAAATTCCGTTAAAAAACGGAAAGTATGTTGAGGTCTTGGAATTTTTAAAAATCAAAAAATGTTTTTTCGTAAAAAAATCACTGATACCTAGAGCATAAATTAAAATTTATGATTTTTTATAACTTAAAAAAAATGAAGATTACGAAGAATTTTGTAGAATTTCAGAAATTATTTATGAATTCTGTAAATTTCTGAGAAATTTCGAATCTTAGAAAGAATCTAAAAATAGAAAAACTTAGAAAATCTCAGAATCTAAAGTATTTCGAATAATTCAAAATTCTCTCGATTCTATAGGAAACACTGAGAAAAAAAACTTATGACTTGTACTATAAATGTAAAAAAATTACTATATTCCTGAAAAATATACAATACTGTTTTAATTTTTCATATATTACAGTTTCACTTTGCCATAAATATATTTATTTTTACCATGCAGTATAGTAAAACGTCAAATATCGCAATCATAATTTAATACCTATATATGAAAAAACACTAAACATATTGTATTTTTTACTTTAGTAAATAACAGGTCTCAATGCATTCAAGATATGGGAAATTACCTTACATGGCCACAACTCGTACATTTTTTCATAAGTATTACTATATGAATATTTTGAACAATACAATACTGCATGTAGTAATATTCACTATATTTCATCTCTATCCCCTCTCAACTATATGTTTTAGTAAAAAGTACTAGTTTTTTCTCTCAGTGTACGCTGACACAGAATCCTGAAAATGAATTCAAGGATTGCTGAGAGTCCATGTAGAAGAAACCTTCGAAAAAACGCCTTAGCCTAGAATGATGGGAATAAACAAGAGTGATTACGATGATGCTCATCATTATTTACAACGAGTACTCAGTCAAACGTACAAAAAGCAAGCGAGGCGTAAAATGAACACGTATTTGTAGCAGCATTTGTTCGGCGCGCTGTGAACACGCTGAAAAATCGATAAAATCCAACGTCGCCCGCGTCTCAATCCCGTAATATCGCGAGTTCTCGTTTGCCCAAAGCCTCGACAATTCAATCCAATGGTCACGGAGAATGTCCTCAAATTATCCGATAATTCAGCGTCTTACTCCACAGATTAAAACGCGTGTTTTTACCTTACATTATACGTTACGTGATTTTTCACAAATCCGATTTTGAGTTTTAGGAAAAGTGGAAAAAAGTCGTGAAATTACGCGAGGATTTTTGATTTACCTTTTCTTCATTTCAACGAGCTTTTTCACGAAGCAAGAAAAGCTTTTATTTCAAAAGAACCTTTCAGCCGCTGACACGGAAAATCTCCATTTTGTTCTTGTACGCGCTTTATCTCAGCAGCATATGTTTTTCATCTCGGCAACTTACCTAAAACAAACAAAAAAACCATCATGAGAATTTATTTTTCAGCAGAAAAAACACGTTTTATTTTTTCGAGAATTCTCGTCTTATGGTAAATTGAAAAAGCAAATGTCATTGAAAATCTGCACCTTGAGCAATTCTAGAAAAAGTACTTGCAACAAGTTTTTGAGACTGACAATGAATGGGTAAATTGCTAAATCATGAAAAACGAAAAGGGAAACGAGGAAAATCGGAAAGTGAAATGTTGAATGGAGGGCGAGAAAAAAGCGCTCAACTGACCAGTTGAGGCAAGTACAAATGTATAGGGTCGTAATTCGCGATGAAAGGGCGATTCATGAAGCAGCTAAATTATGACGCATCGCCTAAACAACTCTCGCAGCAGCATTCACTTTTTATCGTAGGGGAACACAACTTGCCAACCAAAAAATCCAAAACATCCAAAACTTGGTTTATACCCATTTCTCTGAATCCGTTTCTCCGACAGACAATTCTCCGAAAGTACAAACTCGGAAAATATGAGAGAGAATCACGATCGTGAAAAAATTATTCAGTAACATGATTCGTAACATGATTTTCTTTGATTTTATTTGTTAAATTGAGACATTAGCAGCTTGATATTTGAAATTAATTAGTGAAAAAATCATTCCGTAACATGATTCGGAAGAAAGGTCATTCGGAATTATGGTCATTCGGACAAATGGAATCGGAGAATTGGTTTCGGAGTATTGTCCCGTCGAATAAATGGCCCGTCAGAGAAACGGATTCGGAGAAATGACCTGTAATCCAATGTATCCAATCAGTTAAATCTGCTGATGGACAAGTGGACGACTTTTGTCGATTTGAAACAGTCAAATACGACTTGCAATCAGTGAAAATCAACTGTTTCAGATTTATGGAGGGAACTTGGAGGTTTTAGATGTTTTGCATCACTTTTTATAACTCCGAAAAAGCAGCTTCGCGTTTGCATTAACGGAAATATTCGATTCCGCATTTATTCCTCAACAGCTTATTGTGTATATTTGCTTAGCTGTTTTTCAGATCAAGATTGCGTTATTTTCAGGGGCTTGTAAAAGCGTCGACTTGATAATTCAATGCAAGATTCCATTCCAGAGCGCTTCATCTCGACAGATTAATGCGCCAAGTTTTCGCACTAAATTAGCATCTAGTGCAGTGCGCGATCGTTTTAACGCCGGTCGACTCTATGTTACAACTTTATGAAAACCATCTCTTGAGTTCACCAAAAATAAATAATATAACTTAATGAAAATTTCACTCATTTCGAAATGAAAACCATTAGAACAACATAATTTTTTTATTATTTATGTTTATGATGAATAATAAGATTTTCGGAACAACAATTTTTGAAATAATGAAAAGAAATTTATATCTTATATTTTTTTACGATTATATCTTTATATAATATATTTCACTTATATATTATATATTATATATATTTTTATTATATAATTTTATAAATCAAAATGTAATTATATATTTTATAGTTATTGTATATAGTTATATAATTATATCATACATTTCTTACAACCTGCAAACCCTCGCATTTTTTAAAATAAATTTTCGATTGTTTAATCAAGTTTTTGCGCCACTTTTTGCACTTTGTTACTAATTTATTCAGTAATCTCTCTCATTTATCATCTTATATTTTTGAATTTTTGCTATAGTGATTTTCCAAGATAATTTTACCTATCTTTTGGAAGCAAGAATCGCCACGCCACGCCACAAAACTCGTTTATATGTTCAGAATCTTTGCTTGTGTACACTCTAGTAACAACAAATTGCAATATCTCGTAACATTCAGCACGAAATCAAAACTTTTCGCAATATTTCGTATAAATGTACATTTCCTCGCAACAATCTGCAGTTTTGCCAAGTTTTTATCTCGCGAGAGTCCCGAGGGATTCCCGCCTATTCTCCCTCCCTCAGGACAACTCTCTATGTAAATCACCAGCTCATATAAGCAGCCTCAAGTTTAGGGATTCCAGAATATCCACTCGATTTTACCGCACTGAGTAAAAAATATTGTAATTATTACAATAATGTATAGTAAACAGGAATCACTCAGACATATTGTACTTTTTGCTAGATAATATAGTAATTTTTGCAAAACCATATTGTAAATATTGTCTAATGATATTGTAGCAATATTAGTATATTGTGGGACCAGTTGGAGAAGGAGAACAATGATTCTAGTGGGAGAAGTACGCACTTCTCCCACGGTTTAGCGTGAGAGAAGAACTTTCACGTCAACAGTCAGGTAATTCATTATTTTTCCAACTCTCAGCAGGGGTC
>JAPYZL010093349.1:0-16798 GCA_030522825.1 Platygaster orseoliae
TCAAGTAGATCTACAGTAGATTTACTCAAGTAGATCTGCAGAGATGCTCGATTTGGGTACATCTCTATAGATCTACTGTAGATCTACGTAGATCTACAGAAATGCACCCAAAACGGGCATCTCTGTAGATCTACTTGAGTAGATCTACAGTAGATCTCATGTAGATATCTAAAGATCTACTCATTTTTACCTGGGTAAACAATGAACGTTACAAAGAAACAAATAAAGCATGTTGTGTCCACGCAAACGAACAGAATATTTGCCGAGTTTTCGTCCATTGTAAAAATTCACAAGGCAACCAGAATTTATAAATAATTTTTCACGTCACCGAATATCTGTAAATCCATAAAAAAGTAGCAATAAACATTTTTAGAAAGTTATTATAATCGACAAATGAATTTTTGGAAGTATATGTTATTTTATTTTTGTGTAACTGTTGAAAATTTTATAAAAAAAAATTTTTATAATTTTTTGTCAAGATCGCAACTCACGTTATTAAATTCCAAAAATTGTGTTTTTCTTCATTTTCCTATTAGATCAATTTCAATTTTAGATGGTTTACACAAATTTTCACCAAATTTGGAGAGAAGTAGAAAAAATTATAATTTGTTTGTCGGAACATCCACGAACTTTTGTAGAGACTTTTTACAGAAATAGCACTCGAGTAAAATGATTACTAGAAAAATGTAGATAAATGAACGATTAGAAGCTCGATGATGATGTTTTATCTAATCAAAAGAAATTGTTTCAAGCTACTGAAATCTGATAGATTTGCAGATATGTATCTAACATCGTTTGTTTTTTGATAGTAGACATGTAAAAGACGTTTTTGATCGAAAATTAATCGATATGAAAGTTGTCGTTATGAAGTACTTTTTCATGTAAGTTAATTTTATCTAAAAAAATTCATTTTTGTAGATAGACTGAAATTTGTGGTTCCAGCAACGATTCGTTGGGTGAAATATTTTTGAATATTTTTAACGATTCAACAAATCTGAAGGATGCAAGAAAATTATTGCTTATTTTGAAGATTGTAGGAAATTTTGGGTATTTTCACTTTTTTTTAATTTAAATTTTCAAGGTAAGAAAATGAATATAATACAAATTTTAGAATTCTTAAAAAATTTATAATGGATTAGGAAATTTGTAGGAATTCAGTAAGATTTCAGTAATGTTGATAAATTAAGTAGATTGTAAAATATTTAAAAAAATGTTGGTATTTTTTAAATCGCTAGAAGCCAACAAAAAACATTTTAAATTTTCAAAATCTGTAAAACTTAAAAAAAATTTTATAATTTGAAAAAGCTAAGAAATGTTGTAGATGGTAAGAAATTTTGAAAATGTTCAGTGAAACTATAGAAATTTTGTAGTGTCATTAAAATTTTTTAGATCCAAAATACGTCGATAAAATTGAATGTCTTGATTGAAGTCGTTGAATAATATTTCAAGGAAGATCATTACGCCAATCCAGTTATTGATTGATTAAATAATCGAGTTTTTGGCCTTTGGATTTTGGCTATTATCAAAATCTGCAACAACTATTTCACAAATTCTTCGTATCAGATAGTAAATGAAGAATAAAAATAAAATATTGATTTTTTTAATCAAAATTGATAAATATATCATAATTAGCTGATTATAGGTAGAAAAATAGTGAGCCAAGAAAATTTTTAAAAACTACAGTGAGATGAAAATCTGTAATTAATTAATAAAAATATATCATTATTATACAATTACTAATTTATGAATATATATTATTTATTATAATAATGCACTCTAAAAAGTCCATCTTATTTGCAGATGCAACAAAATTTAGGGACGACTTAAAATTCAAATACATAGTATCTTGAATTCAGTCCATTTTCAAATTTATTTTCAAGCAAGCAAATCTTAAATCAAGAGGATATGGATTGAATCAAGAATGATTTACTCAAATTATGTTGAATCTTCCTAATTTAAGACTTACCTGCTTGAAATTGACATTAATTGTGAACATGGATTAAATTTAAGACACTATTTGAATTTTAAGACGTACTTTGATTTTGTTGCATCTTAAAATAAGATTCAATTTTTATTGCGTACTTATGAAAAAATGTAGAAATTATGATCATGTAAGGTAATTTTCTAAATCTTGTGTATTGAAAACTGTTATTTACTAAAGTAAAAAATACAGTATGTTTAGTATTTTTTACTATAAATAAATTATAATTGCGATATTTTATTTTTTACTATACTGCATGGTAAAAATAAATATATTAAGTTAAGTGTATTATAATATATTGAAAATTCAAATAGTATTGTAAATTTTCCTAGAATAGTGTAATATTTCCAATAATTAAAGAACAAATTACTAAGTTTTCTTCTCATTGTTGAAGTTTTTTTTTTGTTGGCACAATAAAGTTTTTTTTGCCAGAGCACAATTGCATAGTAATTGTGCTCTTGTAGCAAAAAAAATGTGTAAACGAATTTTTTTTAGCAGAACACTGAAGAAAAATCTCGTACTTTTTATTAAAAAATATAGTAATAGTGGATCGATATGAAATATAGTATATTTTACTATATACAGTATTGCATCATTCAAAATCACTTGAAGCAATTAAAATTTGCAATTTAAATAAATTCAAAGAATTTTAAATATTATTCAAAATTCCCCATGTCTTGTATATTGAGTACAGTTATTTACTAAAGTAAAACATACAATATGTTCAGTATTTTTTACTGTATATAAGTTTATAATTACGATATGTGACGTTTTACTGTACTGCATGGTAAAAATAAATCACTGTAAAACATATATGAAAAATTAGAATAATATTATAGATTTTTCTAGAATATAGTAATTTTTCTTATATTTATAGTAAAAATTATTAAGTTTTTTTTTCTCGGGGTATCTTTTGGAACCAAGAAAATTTTGAATTATTCAGAATATTTTAAATTCTTCGTTTTTCTGAATTTGCTCTTTTCTAAATTTTTTAAAAAATTTTCTAGTATTTTCTATTTCTATTTTATTTCTTTTCTAGATTTTTGTAAGATTCGAAATTTCTTACAATTTACTGAATTTATGAATAATTTCTGATGTTTTACACAATTCTTCGGATCCTTCAATTTTTCAAGTTTTCAAGACTCGCAGATTTTTATTGAAATCTCTAAAGTTATCGATGATTTTTGAACAAAAAAACATTTTTTGATTTTTTAAAAATTCAGAAACAGCACAGTTTTTGTAGTTTAACGGAATTTCGAAAAATTCCCACAATTTCTGGAATGTATCGTCATTTTTCAAGATTCTACAAATTCACAGGAAATTGTAAAATTATAAAAAACCTTTAAAATTTTCCATGATATGTGTTGAATTACATTTTTTTTGGAACCTTTCATTTGAAGACTCGCAAATTCTCATTGAAAACTGATATTTACTCAAGTAAAAAATACAATATGTTCAGTATTTTTTGCTATACATCAACTTGTAATTGCAATATTTGACATTTTACTATATTGCATGGTAAAAATAAATCGCTATAATATATGAAAAATTTAAACAATATTGTTGATTCTCCTAGAATATAGTATAATTTTTCCAATAGTTACATTACAAATTACTTGGTTTTTTTCCCAGTATAAGAAGCGGCTTCTTAAAAGCCAAGTAATTTTCTGCCACTGACTGCACGTCGAATCCAAAAATCATCCAACTTCTTGATATATAGCATGCAATTCTGGAAAACAGTCCAGGAAGTCACCCGAACACAATATTTCCTCCATGTTCCAGGAAAAGTGGTGTTTCTCAAACTGATGTTATGGCTGGCAGTTGCATAAGTACGCGGTATACATTTGTCTGGCAGTCGCCGCACCAGCAGATGTTACTTACGCCGATACTGGTGACCACCAGCCCCGGAAGGCCTCTCATTCGTCTCACGTATCGAGCTCGTTTTCTCTCCGATCTCGTCCATCCTGCCTTCGATTTGCGATTCCTAAATACAAATAACTGAGCAACGAAAAAAAACTCAAACCAACCATGATTCGCCACGTTTCATTACAATCTAACATTACTCAATGACATTATCCTCGATCCTACACTCCAAAAACGCCAACTCCTTTGTCGAGTTTTGAACAAATTCCGTTCAGTAGAATCGGAATAGAAAATATACAGAGAAGAATGTTTGGAAAGGGGAAGTTATACTTCAAACGGCGTACATTTTTTCCGTGCGATATATATTAGTATCACGCTGTGATTCAGACCCAACGCTGATTTATTGACCAACGAATCAAAAGACGTTGCGAGGAACGTCTTGAAAACGTAACCCTTACCTAACTCAACGGGAAAAAAAGCCGAGTATTCAATGCCGAGCAAGAACAGGACAGGGGCCAGCTCCAATTCACGAAAAAAAAATTTTGGTCATTTTTGACGTGGACGAAAATCATCTTTCTTTTCTATTCATCGTATTACGTTTCACGGCGTAGTTTTCTTTCTTCTGGGTGGCCGTTTGGAAGTAAAAAAGTACGGGTTTGTTTGGTTGACGATTTTGGCAAGGTTTTCGGAATATCTGAGAAAGAAAGGTAGTAGTTTGTACTATAAATGGTGGAAAAATTGGTATTTTATTTCAATTTTTCGTGTACCTATTATAGTATAAAATACTAATTGTGTTGTAATTTTTACTTTGGTAATGTAATATGGGGAATTTTCGATTTAATGAAATCAAAAATATAAATTAAAAAAAAATATTTTTAATGATACAATACTGTGTACAGTAAAATTTACTAGATTTTTCTCTTAGTGTAGAAAAAAAAAGAAGGGACGAGAGTTCGATGGTTTTTTCAGTGGAAATTGAAATTTGGATTGAAAATCTATCGATTATCATTATTTATTGCATTTTTAGAAAAATTTAATTGCTATAAAAATGAGTTCAAATTCTACACTGAAATAAAAACCTAGTAATTCGTACTATAAATGTTGCAATAATTACTATACATTGGGAAAATCTACAATATTATTCCAATTTTTTATAAATTGTAGTACATTTAGCAAAAATATATTTATTTCTATCATGCAGTGTAGTAAAACGTCAAATATCGCAATTATACTTTGAAATATAGTGAAAAATACTAAACATGTTGTATTTTTTACATTTAGTAAATAACAGTTCTCAAAATACAAGATATGAGGAATTTTTAATCTAATAAAATTAAAAATATAAAATATTTTAAGATATTTTTAATAATACAATACTGTATACAGTAAAATTTACAAGATTGTTATCACAGTGTAGAAAAAAAGAAGAAACGAAAGTTCGATGGTTTTTTTTTAGTAGAGATTAAAATTTGGGTCGAAAATCTATCGATTGTCATTATTTATTGCATATATGAAAAAAATATAATTGCAATAAAGAGAATTCCGAATTTTAGGATTTTTGAATTAATAAAAATTTCAAATTTTCGAAGCAGTGAATAAATCGTGAATTAAAATTTATCTAGAATTAATTTAGATAAATATAAAAATATTAGAACTTATGATGTAGGAATCAGAGTTTTGCTATTTTTATAGATTTTTGAGAAAGTAATGCATTGATTTCGAGTATTTTATGGACATCTAGAATTTTCGGATTTGTTGTTACTTATGGAATTTCTTAAAATATTCAGGTATTTCAATGGTATTTCAGTACTTGATACTATAAAATTTTTAGTTTCAGAAATTTTGAATATTCAAGTACATTTTTCAGAAAACAATAACTTTAATATAGATTTCTAGTAATTTTAGAATTTTTCGTGTATTCATGAAGCTTACATTATTTTCTGGTATTTTCACGGATTTCTGTATAAATGTTCAGAACTTGGAACTTTTGTACATTTTCGAGACTATTGAATCTAAATTTATTTTTAGTATTTTGAAGTAGTATGAAATTCGAATTTTTATAACTTTCATGTATCGTACAGATTTACACATTTTTCATTTTTGTATTTTTGTTCAACAATGTGTGTAAAAACCAGTTTTGCATCGCCCAAGCGTGTGGAAAAATGGCCTTTTCCACACGGCGTTAAAAAAAAAATTTCTTTCCGCATCACAAATTCATTCTCTTAACTGTTCCATCTTTCTCCCCTCTCATGTACAACTTAAAAGCAAATCTGCTTTCTAAAGTGATGTATTTTATTTTTCTTGGAATTCGGTTAGTTCAGTGGTTTTTCTACCAAAGTTTATAAGCTGCATGGAAAAAAGCTGTTGTCGAACCGACTTATTTTTCTCTTTTTTCTAAGACTTTACAGACCTTGACCCGATAACTCGATTTCTGGCCATTCGTCCCCATTTCCACATTTTTTTGTACATCACTTCATCCGTCGTCGACGCCTGTTTTCCCTTTGAAATGAGATATCTCAACTTGTGCCGTCGACGCATACACTATACGTCGTGGGAAGCCAGCCCCAATTTATGAATGAGTTCTGTCTCGCAATCGACGACTCTCAAGGCCTATTTATCCTCCGGTTTTGGGGTGAAAAATCGCCAGGATACATAAATATTTTCCGAGCACTATACCACTTCGATTGTGGAAGCTCGGTTTTTTTACTGCACACGTTCAAGTCCGAGATCAGGAACATATCTGCGTGGTTTTAACGAATAACTTCCTGTTTTGCAGGAACGAAGGATCTCGTTACTCAATAGTTATGTAGCCTGAAAAGTAGGTTTTTTTAGTTTGAGTTTCGTTTGTTAATATTAAGTAAATTTGTAAATCCACTTTAGATGTACACTAAAGAATGAAAAAAAATCAACACGTATTTTTCCTTTTTTTGGTAGACTGACAACTGGAGATTCAGAGGATAAAAAAAATGACGTGACGTCACACCTCCCACTCTAGATTTTTAAAACCTCAAAAAATGAAAAAATACGTGTCAATTTTTTTTCAGTTTTCTAACAGACATATATAACAGAATTTTTTCTAGTTCTAAATTTCGTAAATTTTTACCAAATATCGCTTCGTCATGACCGAAAATTACCACAAATACCTCGAATTCTGTTTTGAGACCAAAACCGATACTTGGCTCGTTTCTGTCAAGATCGTATAAAGCAACCCATCACTTTCGAATCTCGCAATTTGCTCGTCAGGCACGTGCCACGACATATGTGGTTCCAGTTGAATTGTTATAAATTTCAATCCTATATACACACACAGCGACCCATTTTCTCACGAATCCTATAACGTAACCGAATCAACGATCAGAAAAACATCGACTCTGATGAATTCGAAGATAAAAGACAAGATTAGGTTTTTTAAACGTTTTCATTTTAAAGTTGGCTGCACAAATCCACACTTTTTCTTCCACAGAAATAGCGAACTTTGCTTGCCTACATTCGCCATTGTGTTTTCAGGGAGAAAAAACCAGGTTCGTCCGGAAGATTGTTGGATTCTGAAATCGGCACAAAATATCCAATAGTGGAATTGTAATTTCTCGGCATGTCCACTCAACGTAGGCGGATTAAAGCGGGTTACAAAACTTGCTGAATCGCGTTTCACGAGCTGGCACCTTCGAAAGACGCGAGGGTTTCCATTAGCGTGCAGGGCGGCGTGTTTATTCTCGTCAAAGACATTTTCCTTTTATAAACAGTGGCCAAACACATTATACAGGTCCTGCATCCAAAGGGTTCAGGGCCGATGAGATTACATCATGAAAAGAAACGTTGCTTTTCGTAGGAACCCCTTTCACGCCTTTCCCCTTTCACGCCTAAAGGGTTTCTCCGAGTAAATGCAGGTATCGAGCTCGGTCTTTATTGTCGAATCCAGACGGGTTCCGCCGATTCATTGGGGATCAGCAGCTCGTGATCTAATGACCAAATTTCTGGCTTGTCGCCTTCGTTTCATGTCGTTTCTGTTGAGAAGCGAGTGATCATTGCGGGTGGGTGATGATTTCATCGTTTTTACAGAGGTTTTTTAGAAACCATAGCTTCACTGAAAAAAATATGATATTTAAATATTAAATATATATTTATTAAATATATTAAACATTAAAATATGATATTATTTTAATTTTTCATATATTATAGTGCATTTAGCCATAAATATATTCATTTCTAACATGTAGTATGCAGTGTAAAAAATAATCGCAATTTTTCTATACTCGTGTATGGGAATTTCAAAAATGGAAAATTTCCTATGCAAGTATGTATCTTTTACCATACTTTTCCGGAAAATTTTATTTATAAATGAGTGAAATTCTATAAATGTATGGGAATTATAAAACAAAGTATGGAAAATTCGCGATTCATGTATAGAATAGAAACCTCCCATAATGTATGGGTAGTTTTTTTACAGTGTAGTGGAACGTGAAATATCGCAGTTATACGTTCATATATAGTAAAAACTACTGAACACTGTATTTTTTACTTCAGTAAATAGCAGTTCCTAATATGCAAGATATAAGAAATTATCTTACATGATGATAATTTCTACATTTTTTACACGAAATAATGAGAAAGATTTAAAATACTTGAAGTATTAGAAAAAAAAAATGCAACGCCAGTGACTTGAAATCACAAAAAAAGAGTTGAATTACATTGAAAATGTACACAGAAAATTTTCAACTTTTAAACTGTATAATTCGTAAAATCGAGAAATGTTATAATCGAAATTAAACATCATGAAATCCCAAAAGAATTTCTTGGTATTTTGTGATTTACCTTACTGATTTTATAAATTCGATGCAAAAATTTCAGAATTGACAACAATTTTCAATGTTTAGTATTTTTATAGTTTTTGTAATTATTTTTAGGACTGTCTTGCAGATTTCTAAAATTCAATGCTCTAGAATTTAATTTTCGATAGACTTTCAATATTTGTAAAAATGTCTGGGAAAATTACATCTACTTATATTTTGAAAACTGTATAAATTTCTCATATTTTCGTACTTTTGAAAGCGTTTATTAGATTTTGTACACTGAAAAAAAAACCTAGCAACTTGTAGTATAAATTATGGAAAAATTATTCTAGGAAAATATACAATATTATTTTTATTTTCCATATATTTTAGTGCATTTAGCAATAAATATATTCATTTTTACCATGTAGTATAGTGAAACGTGAAATATCGCAGTTATAAGTTGATACACGGAAAAAATTTTATGGCAAAAATTACCAAAGATTCAGGAATCGCTGGACAATGGTGAAATTTCGTCACTTTTTCCCAAAAAATATAGTAATTTTGAAAAAGTGACAAAATTTCACCATTGTCCAGCGATTCCTGTATTATTTGGTAATTATTGCCAAAATATTTTTTTCGTGTATATAGTAAAAAATACCGAACATTGTATTTTTTACTTTAGTAAATAACAGTTCCTAGTATGCAAGATATAAATTATCTTACATGATGATAATTTCTACATTTTACAATGAAATAATGAGATAGATTAAAAATACTTAGAATATGAGAAAATAAAATGCAACTCCAGTGATTTATAAATCACAAAAATAGAGTATAACTACATTAAAAATGTATATAGAAAATGTTCAACTTTTAAATTATATAATTAGTAAAATTGAAAAGTATTATAATCGAAATTAAAAATCATAAAATCCTAAAAGTAATGCATTTTTTAGGTATTTCAGGAATTCAAAAAATGTCCGTATTTGATGTTATTTATACAATTTTGTTGTATTTTTTTGTTTTTTATAATTTTCATTAATTAATTGATACAGAGAATACATTGCACTGTAAATATTTTTGCTTCAAATTGTGAAAATTTGTACTGCGATTCATAAAAATACAAACAATCTAGAAAAATACTCAAAAGCACTTCCAAATTTACCAAACATTTCAAAAGAATCAATAAATACTAAAAACTCTAGCAGTTGACAGAGTATTCGAAATCAACGTAAAAATAATTTTCCCAATAATTATGGTTTTTTGATGTTAAAATTGAAATGAATTAAAAAGAAAATTTTTTATTTTAAATGAACATTCTATTTTTAATAAAATTTATTGATAGGTACAGAGATTCCATTGCACTTTGAATATTTTACTACTTCAAATTCTGAAAGTTTATATCTTAATTCATGAAAACACCAATCATCTGGAAAAATACAAAATAATTCTAGAAGTCGACAAAATATTCAAAATCAACGTGAACCAATGTGAACATAATTTTCTCAAAAATCTGTAGAAATTTCAGGAATCTATAAAACTTTGAATTCGTGAATATAGAATTATAAGAATCTACATAGAAATCCATGAGTTTAATGGAAAAATATTCAGTAAGTATAAACAAGAAGAAACTATCTAAAAATTTTTCAAGTACTGAAAATCAATTCAATTTTGGATACAAGAGCATCCAATTCCTGAAATTCGTAATGTTGGAATTGAATAATAATTCTATGAAAAAGCTAAAAAACTAACGAAAAATGTCATGCATAAAAGCTTTCAAATAATGTTAAGAAAAACATATTTTTTAACAATGTGTGAGTTTCATTGACACTGAATGTTGAAAAAATCAATAAATTGATATCGTTAAGGAAAATATCATAAATTCTTCTCATTTTTCTTCATCTCTTCTTATGTAGTAATTTGATAAAAAAAAGCGTTAAAATACATGAGAGATAAAATTAGGAATAAATAATTTAAATGATCAAGTGTAATTTTTTCCGTCTGTCAATTCGTGTTGAAAAAACACTTTTTTTGCTGCAGCCATAACTTTTTTTTTTGTTGCACCAGCAAATTTTTGTTCTACCAGAGCACAATCACTCTGCGACGGAATGTTTATTATATATCACTTATATAATATATTTTATATATTATATGATTATAATTATATAATACGTTAATTATATAATATAATGACTGAGCTCTTGCATAAAAAAACCCCAAAAATAATCTTCCACGAAAAAGCCCTCCAAAAAATTATTTCTACCCACGCCCCTGCCCACAATCATCTAAAACAAACTTGTAAAACAACACTATATACTCGGATTACATTTCCTGCATTAGATAATGATTTAATTCAATTTTGCTGGAACCATATCGGATCAATAACATGTCAAAGTACAACTGATCGATCTATTTCAGATTTGAAAAGGCACAAAGCCGGAGTTTCATATATTACGTAGCACTGGGAGCGTAGCTCAGTTTATTCAAATTCCAATGGAAGGGGGACGCGTTTTTATGTTTAACAGAAAACCCATGAAAACGAGGTTCAATGCTCAGCGTGACTGATCGGCAAGTGTGGGATGGTATGACAATAAAATGTTTCACGTAACCCCTTCGAGTCCCAGGTAGAAATGAGCTACCTTGCACTTTGACGTGGACCCTCTTATGTAAGCGTCTATTCGAATATTTGAAATGTTCGATGACTATTCCGGGGCCAACAGAACCCTGGGAAAAATCGGAATCCTTTGAGGAAAAAACGCAATTTCAGAAAAAGGTGCGCCCAGAGGAGGGATCGATTATGACGTTTTCACGTGGATCCACGTAAATGCGTGAATGACCGTGGGAGCGGCCGCGTTGACCCCAACTCTCCCCTCTGATGCAGAGTCTCAACTTCCGTTTTTGCGCCGAAATCGGTGCCCACATTACTTCATTTGAATAGGATCACCCGCCGCTCGAACGTGGCTTTTATTTGGTTACATCGCTGCGCCCACTTGAAAAATCATAGGCGCGAAAGAGGATTGCGTTACGAGCAGTACATTTGCGTCTTTTCGACTGTGGGAAATTATGAAAGCATTTTTTGGGGATTATAAGAATCTACAAGGAAATCCATGAGCTTTATGGAAAAATATTTTATATGTATAAACAATAAGAAATTATCGGAATGTCTATCAAGTACTGAAAATTAATTAATTTTGAATAATAATTCTGTAAAAAAGCTAAAAAACTTACAAAAAATGTCATGCATAGAGGATATACGAGGAGTACGTGTATTTACGTCTTTCATAATTTTTTGTCTTTCATGATTTGCACTTGTTCATGAGACGAATGTTTTGAATTTGAAAAAAAAGCAAGAATTTGTGTCAGAAAAAGAAACAGAAGGAGTTATTTTGCAGCAGTAGTTTCTTTTTTAGCTGCGTTGACAAGTGTTTTTTGTTGCCAGAGGAGAATTACTGTGCTGTGGAATTTTATCCAGAATGATTGTGATCTGGGATTTAAAATTCGTACTGTCAATTTTTATGAAACAGTACATCTTTTTACTGATACAGCAAATCTTCCTTTTTGTGTGAGAAAATAATATTGTACTTTTTAACGTAAAATATGCAATTGTAGTTGATTCTCGAATATAAAACTTTTTAATAATAATTTCTTTCATGCTTTAGCAAATTTATAGAGAATACTGACAAAATTTGACAATATTTTTTATAAATATAGTAGTTTTTAGTAAATGTTTATGAAAAAAGAGTAATATTCGAAATTAAACCACGATAATTATATATTATTATAGTAAAAAGTGATAGTTTTAGAAAACTGATATGCAATTAGATAGAAAATGTTTAGAAAATTGTTAAACAATAACCTTTTTTTTAGTATATTTGTACATTCATTTATGAATTATGAATTTAAATAATGAATTTATTAATTTTAATAATAAAACGATAATTCATTTATGAATAATGTATTTAAAAGTCAAAATTAAGATACTTTAAAAATTATACACTGAGAAAAAAATATTCTACTTTTCACCATAAAATATTGCAATTGTAGTTCAGTCTTGAGTTCAACACTTTTTGATAAAAATTTCTTTTATATTTACTATATTTATAGAAAATACTGACAAAATTTTACAATAATTTCCAAAAGTATAGTAGAATGTATGAGACATTTTTATTAAAAAAGAGAAATATTCGAAACTAAACCACGATAAGAATATGTTACAGTAAAAAGTGATATATTTATAAAACTGAGATGCAATTTGAAAATTTTTTGAAAATTGTGAAGTAAAAAAAAGATTGGTAATCAATAATACATTTTTATGAAGTATGTTTGTTCATTCATTTATGAATAATGTATTGAAAATTCTTGGGGTCCTGATATTACTGATTTCTATGAATTAAGTTTCTTTCAAATTTATACACTGAGAAAAAAATATTCTACTTTTCACCACAAAAATTTGAAACTGTAGCTCAGTCTGGAATATAACACTTTTTTATAAAATTTCTTTCATACTCTAATATGTTCATAAAAAATACTAACAAAATTTGTCAATATTTGTCATGGATACAGGGTGTCCCAAAGTCAACAATTAATATTTTAAGGGATTATAGTCAGTGAAATTCTAAGATAATTTTGCCTTCGCCATTTTTCACAAAACTCAAAATTAAAAAAGATATTAAAGTTTGAAATTTAACCAATAAACACGCTCTTACAAGGAGTAGGGATAGAAACCATTGACCAAAATTTACTGGAATTTTCTCCATATTTTTCTGAGCCGAAAAGTCCTTTGTCACTTTTCACAAAACTCAAAATCAAAAAAGATATTCGAGTTGAAAGTTTTAACCAATCAGATTTCTCAGATTTCAACTTCGAATATCTTTTTTGATTTTGAGTTTTTTGAAAAACTGCAAAGGACTTTTCTACTCAGAAAAATATGCAGAAAATTTTGGTAGATTATGGTTCGTGGTTTTCATCCCCACTCCTCGTAAGAACGCGTTTATTGGTTAAATTTCAAACTCGAATATCTTCTTTAATTTTGAGTTTTGTGAAAAATGATAAAGGAAAAATTGTCTTAGAATTTCACAAACTATACAACCCTGAAATATTAATTGTTGACTTTTGGACACCCTGTATAGTAGAATGAATAAAAAAATTTTTTCTACAATTGCAAATTTAAAATCAAACCACGATTACAATATTTTATAGTGAAATATTTAGTTTATAGTGAATATTTGAATTTATAGTGAATATTTGAATTTATAGTGAATATTTAGAAAACTGGCTTGCAATAAAATATAAATCTTTTTTAATTGTAAAATATAACAAAAATTTTTATCGACAACAGATTTTTTAAAGTTGTTTGTTTATTCGTTTATGAATTAAGAATTCAAATTATCAGTTTAAAAACTATAAATAATAATACATTAAAAAGTCTTGAAATTTTTATACTTCTGATTCATAAAAATAAAGTTTTTCTCAAAACTATACACTGAGAAAAAAATATTGTGCTTTCCACCATAAAATATTGCAATTGTAGTTCAGTCTCGAATATAAAATTTTTTGATAAAAATTTATAGAATACTTTACTGTATATGTATATAGAAAATATTGATAACCTTTGACAATATTTTTCATAAATATGAAATTTGTATTAAAACAAAAAAATTTTCGAAACGAAACCACGATTACAATATTTATTAGAGAAAAGTAATATATTTAGAAATATTTTTGAACATTGTAAAATATAATGAAAATCTTAACAACACATTTTTATAAATTAATTCGTTTATTTATGAATAACCGGTTTAAAATACGGAATCTTTCTCATCTTCATCCACACTGAAAAAAAAAAATTTGCTGTATCAGCAGAAAGATGTGCTCTTTGAACACAACTTGACAGAACGGATTATTTTTACAACAGTAGTTTAATTTTTTGTTGCCTTGAAAAATATTTTTTCCTATACCAGAGCACAATTACTGTGTGTGAAATTTCAAGCATAATGGCAACAAAAAAATAAGCTACTGCTGCAACGAAAATTCGCTCTTTCAAGTTGTGCTGCAAAAGCACATCTATTAATTATTTTTATCAATAATTTATCAACTTTTTACACTTTATTAAGCAAAAATACATCAATAGCAAGTAGTTTAATCATACTGTATAAATCAGAATCCCAAAGAATAAATACTGATCGATCGAATTAGTAGTTATTTCGACTGTAAACTATTGAATTTTAGCCAATTCATTTTTGTGTTGTTTAAGTCAGTATATTTCAGATTTTCCAAATAATACTTTCGTATTTTTCCTTTTATTTCAGGATTTATCCAGCTAATAAAATGTAATGAAATTATTACAAATTTTCCTATTTTAGATCACTTATAGAATTTACACAATAAAACAATACATTGAAATAATTTTTTTTACACCAGTACCTCATTTTTTTGTCAACAAAAAAAAAAAAAAAAACTGCCGAGTTGCGTTGGAACAGCACATTTTTTCGCTCCTACAACAAATCCTTTTTTTCCCTGTCCACTCGAATTCTCACATTTCTGTAGGAAAAATGACGAGGCTCTTAAAGATTCTTTTTCAGAGATGTGCCGGAAGATGATGGCTGAAATGAAGAGTGAAAATGGATGAAAAACTAGAGCACGTTTTTTTTGGGTTTCTTGAATTGAAGGTATGGCGTGGTTTGGAAAACGAACTCTCTTTCATGTCCTTCCCCGGCCCCAATTTCACGGTTCCATATCCAATTCATGCTCGTTATGCGCTGCACTGTATGCGTGATGGTCAAGCTCCGAATCGTGGATTATGTAACCCTGCGTTTGTTAATTTTGAAATAGAATCCAGGGTACTTCGGGAGCCGCTACCTGCCCCTCGTGGGAAGCTGCTGATTCTCCAGACCACACTGGTTTCCTGAACATCTCGGGGTAGATTCCAGATAGTGTCACATGGGGACAATATTATTCAATTCCTTTTTTTACACATCGCCAAAAAAGTGACCTGCATCTCATTGCTGTTTTCAAATTCGTATTGTGCGAAATGGCAATTTCGCAGGTAAAATCTTTGGGCGGTCTGAATAATGAAGCGCGGGGGATGATTTTCATGTAAATGGAGAGACTTTGATAAAAAGTTGACGGCGTTTTGTGGATGTTCATGAAGTTTACAAGAAATTATCGAATTATAAATAATGAAATTATATTAAAATTAATTGTTATTTATGTGCAATAGGAATATTGTAGTTTTCGCTTGATAATTATTGCAGTGTATAAATATATGTAGCAGATATATTTTGTTGCAAAAATGATGTATGTATATTGCGCTTTCTGCTATATGTAAAACCTTAAAAAAACGAATTCAACGAATCTAAAAATTTGCAAAATTTTTTTATCATTTTATCGGCTTCGATGACGAGATAAATATTTGATAAACTTCGAAAAATACAGCGATTTGTCATAATTTCAATGGTTTTTAGTTTTTAAGGTTTGGAAAATCATGATGATTATAGAGAACAAAAAAAGAGCTTTATGAAGAGTTGAAATTCCATATTGAATTTCAATTTCTTTCACAGTCATTATTCGCAATTTTCAGGTGAAAATGTTAAAATCCATTGATTTTAGGAATGCTAAGATGTTATTTTTTTCGAATTAACATTTTTTTATTATTAATATGAAGGTACTACAAAAAAAATCATACGACCTCTGATGAAAATTTTTTCTGTTGGAACTGTGTTTGGCACAACTATTATGCCCTAGTACTGCTGTGAAACTTGATAGCGTTCCTGAATAACTTATTTGGTTTTTTCACATATTCGTTATTTATTTTCTGTTGTTGTCATAGTTGTTGTAAAACCCGCAACATACTCGAAATTCGAACAGTTGAAGTTCTCACAGTGCACTCAGAACACTATTTTGCAATACTTCAAAAGGATGAACTGATATCAACCTTATATCCATTGTATATAATGTATAAAAGGGCGCATGCCCATGCAAAAAAAATTGTAATACATGAAATTGTAGTGAATTATTTCCTCGGATAGGGAAACACAATGAATGATACATAGCATTTCTCCATCTTGGCATTTTGCTTTTATAAATATGTTACGAACTCTGAATTAACAGATTTAAACTTTTCCATAGTTTTATGGAATCCACTTCTTCTTTCTTTGTCAGTTTATCATAGTATTTAGTCAAT
>JAPYZL010093365.1:0-11603 GCA_030522825.1 Platygaster orseoliae
TTTTTTTCTTTTCTTACCTCGTATCAGTGATTTATTAATATTTCCCTAGGGAAGAATGATTTATTCGTGAGTACCCCAAAAAGTGGATTTTGTTCCCACGTTCCATGCAAAAAAGTGGCCTTTTTTGTCGATGCATGGGAAAAAAGTTATTTTTCAAGTTGCATATGTAATGAGGAAATATAAAAAATACTGAAAGTGTTACAAAAAGACAAAATCTAACTTCAGTGACTTAAAAATCACAAGAATTGAATTGCATTATATTGAATACGTATATGAAAAATGTGATCTCTAGACTCCAAAATATATATATATATATATAACTTTGTAACTCAAAAATGTGTAAAATTGAAAAATTTTAATACCGTGACCAGATCATCGAAGATTAAAAATCATGAAATTGCAATAGAAATATTTTTTTAAAGTTATTTCAACCATTTCTTCGATTTTCGTGTTTTTTTAAATTAATATAATTTTGCAGTATTTTTTAGTATTTTTATAGATTTTTAATTTATGTGTTGATTTTTATAGATCTCTGGAATTCGATGTTATAGAATTTTAATTTCAATAGATTTCCAGTATTTATAAAAAAGTCTGGGAAAATTAGATCTACGTAGATTTGGAATATCTCATAGATTTTTTTTATTTCCCTACTTTTTGAAGTGTTTCTAAGATTTATCAGCGTTTTATAATATTCCCATGAATTTTTAATATTTCTCTTGATTTTCTATAGGCTTTTTTAAAATTCGGTTGTCTATAGCATTCAAAATTTTATAGATGTACGTATTTATTCAGATTTTTCAAAAAACATTTCTTTCATAGAATTCTAATACTTTTATTATTTCTACAGGATTTGTGTATGATTTAAAAATATTTTTTGGTATTTTTATGAATTTCTGTCTGAATTTCTAGAATTCGAAGCTTCAGAGTTCAAAGTTCCTTAGATTTTCAAGGTTTTCGTAAATTTTAGTTGTTTTTTTTTTAATTTACTGGATACAAACAATTTTTCATGTTCTTTTTTTCTACGTTTTCCTAGTCAAACATTCATTACAATAATTCTTTAAAAAGCATTGAAATTTTATGAATTTAATTTTATTATTTAATTGGTTTAATTTATTCTTTATTTTATTCAATTATATTCAATAAAAAGGAAACAAATTTAAAGATTAGGATTGTTATCATTTTTAAGTTAGTGAAGAGAATCTTGAATTCTATTTAAATTTGACAACAGAAAACCGTTCTCCACGTCTTCTAGATTTCAGTAGATGCATTTTTGATAATTTCACTTGTTT
Organism: Platygaster orseoliae; assembly: GCA_030522825.1. NCBI lineage: Eukaryota > Metazoa > Arthropoda > Insecta > Hymenoptera > Platygastridae > Platygaster > Platygaster orseoliae. The sequence goes on from JAPYZL010093365.1 coordinate 1,290, forward strand.
TCATAATTTTTTATCCTAATTTTTATTGATTTGCATGTGTACTATTTTTTAAAATTTCATTTTTTCATAAAACAGTGATAAATTTTACCTCAATTTCAGGAAAGATTTTAACCCCCAAAATCCCTATCTGACTACGCGCCTGACCTGGACGATTTGAGATGAAGTGACCCAGTATCAGAAATTTATTAATCATTTATCTATTATCTCCAAATCTATACAGGGTGTGTCACAGTGTGCGGAAATCCTTGGAACCATGGATTCCTTATGAAATTCTAAGACGATTCTTCCTTTGCCATTTTTTACAAAACTCAAAATTAAGAAAGTTATTCAAGTTTGAAATTCAAACAATAAATGCGCTTTTCGACAAGTGGGGATAAAAGCCACGAATCAAACTTTACCTAAATTTTCTTCATATTTTTCCGAGTCGAAGAGTCCTTTGCCACTTTTTAAAAAAACCGAAACAAAAATACATACGAGTTTGAAATCTAAGAAACCTGATTAGTTGAAACTTCTAACTCGAATATCTTTTTTTGTTTCGGTTTTTCTGAAAAGTGGCAAAGGACTTTTTGACTCAGAAAAATATGAAGAAAATTTGGATAAAGTTTGGTCAGTGGTTTTTATCCCTACTTGTCAAAAAAGCGCATTTATTGTTTAAATTTTGAAGTCGAATAACTTTTTTGATTTCGAGTTTTGTGAAAAATGGCAAAGGGAAAATTGTCTTCGAATTTCATGAAGAATCCATGATTTCAAGGATTTCCGCATACTCTGACACACCCTGTACAGCGTGTTACTCTTGAAACAAGGCACGGAAAAAGTGCATAAGTGGTCCATAAGTGTTAACGGAAACCTTTTTTTTTTGGGATCCAGCCTGACCGTGCAGGTTAAGGCGATTCCTGATCCCAAAATAGTTTCTGTTAACGCTTAATGATCACTTATGCACTTTTTCCGTAGCTTGTTTCAAGAGTAACACGTTGTATATTATCGTTGTATCTATAAGTATGTATAGAGGTTTGAACCCGCAAAACCCCTATCTGATCTATCTGACTAATATTTCTTGACCTGGACGATTTAAGATGAAATGAGCCAATATCAGAAATCCATTAATCATTTATCTATTATATCCAAATCTGTATATTATCTTCATATCTCAAATCAGCAGAAGTAACTTGAAACGCGAGTGGGTGAACATCGCGAATCGCGAAGGTGGGAAAGTGATGTTGCCTCGGATATCGCGCGAAACGTCGAGCGTCGAGGAGAAGGTAAGGAAGAAGCGAACGACGGTGAAGAAGTAAATGGACTTTGTGGCCCGCGGCGGCAAATGCGGCCAAAGCCTCGGCTCGGCAAAAGCGAGTGGAGGGAATCTCACGGCTGTCGGGTGGCCGTGACTTTAGCCGGCGCAGCGCGCGTCAATGTAGAACGGTCATTGACTCGGGCACCTCCGCCGGGAGTCATATACCCAGTAAAATGCCGCCGCCGTCAACCCAAGTCATACTATGTACTCTATACACAGTAGATGACCGCCGACGTCATACTTCGCAGCCGGCAGTCTAGCAAATTGTCGTTCCTCCTTGCGCGCGCGTTCTCATTTGTTCTCGCTCATGCGCGCATTCATTACACCTCTGTCCCGCAACCTGGCCATTTTTCCCGAGCCCGACTTCCTTTTGCCGAGTTTTCTATTCAGCGAAATTTCCTTTTTCGCATTTCGCCGTTTCTCGCGATTCTTGCACAGAATCTATAGTCACGGAAATTCCTCCCCTGCTCCCCTTCCACCCTTAACCACCTCCGCATTTAAATGTACGTTTGTCCGCTCAAGCATGTACGAAACAGATTGAACTTGTTCTTCATCTTGCAATGTTATTATTGATGAGATTGAAGCGAGAGGATTATCATGTTATTCTGTTGGCGGCCATCTTTGTTAAACCCCCCTGAGCGCCCCTGAGAGTTGGCAACCCCACAAGATTAACGGTTTTGATTCGCGTGTAGCGGGTAGCCTAATTTTGGGGCTGACGCTTTGCAGTGGGTTTTTCGAAAGTCAACGACAGTCAACGAAATGAAAATCAGTATTGCAAGTGAACAAATATGGATTGATTTGCGGTGTGTAATTGTTCTTGTAAGCAATGCTGTAGCGGCTAGGTTAATAAATCGAGGTTTCTGTATCGCAATGCGCTTTGATTGAAACACAGGTGGCTCATTGTGGCCGGGATAATGAAGCCATGATTTTATCGGGCCTTGTCCCGTCGCGTACGTGGTTTCATTCACAGAGACACCCGGTAGAGCCTGAACGGTCATCGTTACGGTAACGCGTAATACTTTACGCTTCGACGTATAGTTTATCGCGAAATCTCGAATCCAACTCGTAGCGTGGAAAATTCAATGTTTTCCTGAAATTCTTCCTTGATAACTATCTCCAAGATCATTATTATTATTTTTATTATTGTTCAAATCATTATATGATTTTTTTTAAGGCCATGTTTATAACTGCGGTTGCCAAATCTTGATGAATTTCCCAGCACAAAAAGAGAAAAACTTATGGTTTTCTGCAAGTGAGAAGAAGAACAAAAACCGAGACTTGGCAACCCTATTAATAACGAAATTTTATGTGTAGGTGGACAGATAAACTAAATTAGGAGTGGAAAATAAAAAAAAGCGATCAAAAATAATTTAATAATGTATTGTGTATTATACTCCGAAAGTTTTTGAAAAATCGAGGCGATTTTTGAAAACAAAATAATGTTAATGAATAAAGAAATTCATTAAAATTTGGCTAGTTTGCCATTTTGTGATAAACACAAAAATGGAAATTTTTAAATTCTTCGAGTGTCTCAAAATTTGTCGTTTCTGAATTTTTCGATTGACTTAATTTAACTTAAAACTTTAAAAACTTGTAACGTCTTTTACATATACACTGAAAAATAATGACAAATGTTTCAAAGTTCAATTGAATGCTTTAGATTAACAAAGGTTTGATGGTTTTTTTATCATAAATGATTCTTTTTTTATTCATCTAAAAAATTTGGTCAAAATCCTCGAAATTTCGGAGTAATGAAATTATAAATTTTTTTTTTATGAATGTAATTGAAACAATAGAAAAGAAAACAGTTCAAAAATGATGTTTCTTACAAACGTGTTTTGTAAACAATTAAGCTTCTTAAAACAGTTAAACATAAAAATAAAATTTTTTTATGGATAAGTAGAAAATAACTTCTGATAGATTTCTAGTATTTCTGAAAATTGTTATATACGTTTTTTTAAAATTCTGAGTTTCATAGATCATACATATTTATTTAGATTTTTGAAAAAACAATTCTGTCATAGAATACTGATACTCTTAGTATTTCTTCAGAATTTGTTTATGATTCGAAATACTTTTTTTTATTTTTATGAATTTTTGTCTACATTTCTAGAATTATAATCTTCAAAGTTTCTCAGATTTCCAGAATTTGAAAATTATTATTTTCTTTTTTATTATTCAATCCTTTCAAGTAATTGATAAATTCTTTCAATTATTTCTCGAATTCGAAGTATTATAGGTTGTACGTATTGTTAAGATTTTTGAGAAAACACACTTCTTTATAGAATTCTAATACTTTTAGTTTTTCTACAGAGTTTGTTAATGATTCTAAATATTTGTTCGTATTTTCATGAATTTCTGTCTAAAATTCTAGAATTTTATGCTCGATAGTTCAAAGTTCACTAGATTTTCAATATTTTCGTAAATTCTAATTTTTTTTATTAATCACTAAGATGATTCCTCGAATTTCTTCTCTCTACGTTATTTTAACCAAATGTTGATATTTATGATTCTTCTGAAGCCAGGATTGCAGTTATTTTTGAGTAGTAAAATTGAGAATCTTGAATCCTATTTAAATTTGAGAAATAACAGAAAACCATTCGTAACGTCCTCTAGATTTCTGAAAGCACATTTTCGATAATTTTCACTTATACTCATTATTTTTTATTCCTTTTTTTATTGATTACTTCATTTTTAAAAATCATTATTATTAAGTTCATGCATTATTCCGTATTGTTCGTATTTTCATTGATTTTTGAGTTCATTATTCCTATTTTTTTGTTTCTACATGAAACAATAACTAATTTCACCCTGATTTCGGGAGGGGTTTGAACCCCCGAAATCCTACTTGCCTACGCGCCTGTTTCTTACATTTTTTCATTCATGTTTCTGCACAGAAGACGCAAAGGGAAAACGCGAGATTTTCTCTTGTGTAGGGTTTTTTTTTTCACCACAGAGATTCCAGTTTGGCAAAAGAGCAACGACCACGATAAATCGAGTCCCCTGCGATTACATACACACGTTGCGAGGCGCAACTTATACGAGCCGCGGTTTTGCGAATCCCGTTATGTCACGTCAGCGGACACCTGTAGGCGTGGACTTACCCGCGAGCATTTTCGAATTTCCTCCCCGAAAATTGCTGGCCTCGGCTTTCATCCGAGGCAATTTGCACCGTCATCCCGCTGCAATATTCTGCGATCGGGCCTTTCGATCTGCCGATTTTTTTTCTCTCCCGCGTCGCCCCCTTTTTTACAATTTATTTTACAGGTCATGTTTTTCAGCTCCTTTTTCATTGAACAGATTTCTTACCAAGTATTCGTGTCAGAATTAAGATTTCTGAAGTTTCAATTTTTTTTCATTGGAAGTTATTTAAATAATTGAAGATCCTGAAGATTTTATATTTTGACGCATAGTTTTTGTGAGGTGACTTCGAGAAAAATATTAACCAGTTAAAGTTAAGATTTAAAAGGGAGAGCTTTGTTACTTTAGCAAACAATTCTATGAATAAAAAACTATTTTTGCATTAAATCGATTATTCGAAAATTGGTTTTGTCAGTTTTCTTAGTTTGTACAGCTTTGATAGGTGAAAAAACTCAAAGGTTTTGTAAAATTTGGACTATGGTGTAGTTTTGAAAGTTTTTAAATAACTTGACAGTTTTTGAGTTTTTTAGTTTGTAGTAATTTAGGCAGATTTTGTAAATATTTCCAAAAACTTTCTAAAGTGTCAGAAATTGTTGCAATGTAGAACTGATCAAACTCTCAAGGAAATTCGTTTTTCATTATTGCTGATTTTGCATGTAGCAATAATTTGAAAAATTACAGAATAATTACATTTAGTTATAACGATATTTATACATATGTATGTGAGCTTAATGTAGACTCACATTGAGCTCGAAGTAGAGTTGATAAATAAATAAATAACGAAAATTGTAATGAAATCAAGATGAAAGTATGTATTGAAAACTTACAGATTAGACAATTTTGTTACATGAAATTTACAAGAAGCAAATTTTCATACACATAATTCAAAACTCAAAAAGTTAGGTAATATTTGTGAAAATGAACAAAAATTTACTTATTGTTAGTATGCAAAATCGACTTCAAGAAAATTTTATTTTAAAAACAATCAGATTGTATCGAATATCATCGAAAAACTTGGAATCATAAATAAAGTATCTCGAGGTTCATAAATTTGTAATTTTAAAAATTCTGTTCTGAAATAAAGAAAATATGAAGTTTATTTTTTTGCCTAGATTTTTTGATAATTTTGAATTTCAATTACTGTTTGCATATCGAAGCCATGAAATATTTGATCATATCAATATTTTCAAACCTTTCATTTCTGCATACAATTAATTTTTCTTCAGTTTTATAACAATTCGACTTTCATTCGTTTTCAATTTTCATGTCATCATCATTTCAACTCTAAAATGATGCTTAGACAAAAGTTAATTATTCATTTTATTCTTAGCTAAAAATTTTCAGAATCATCATTTCCAGTCTACCAAAGTGTAGCTTTTAGCCATAACATACAAATTAATAATACCTATAATTTTTCCAAATTATTCCAGTTTGAGAATAGTTCTGAAAATACAAGATTTTGTGGAATAAAAATTTTCGAAAAAGTGAAAAATACTCAAAATACACTATTTGATAGATCATTGAAAGTCATAAATTATACAGATTCGAGTTCAAATTCCCCAAAATCATAAATCATTCCTTTCTGTCAGAAAACTCATAAAAATTGAACATGCTGGAAACGGCACACGAAAAATTTGACGAAAAAAGTTGGATTTCGATGTACAGAGTTCCGAAAAATCATCCGATAATGCCCCGCTTCCGCCTAGGGCCTCGGGGCCCTTTCATTCGACCTTTTCGCGAATCGTTCATTTTTTTATTGAAAGATCCCGTTGCAGTGCCTGGCCTTGGGCCCGGCCCCGCTTCCTCCCTAATTCGGATTTTCGTGAATAAAACGGCGTGAAAGGGCCCTGAACCTCGATTACCGTTATGTCATATTAGGAAATCGTATGTTTAACGGTGCTTCCACGCAAGAGCATTGCCCAAAAAGAAAAATTTATTGTTTTTGATGGTCGTTGCAAATCAACTAAACTCTAGTAAAACGCCAAGAAAGACCAAGTTCTAAAATAAAAAAAAGGAGAGTCCAAGATTTCTCACGAGGAAGATTCTGGAAGAACATCGGGGGTCGCGGTCTTTTTTTTGACCGTATTATTCACGATTTTGTGACGCAACCGAAAGATGTCGCAATACGGGAAAACGATCCGACGATCACAATGACGTAGCGGTAAAATTTGCGATTAACCGTCGTTTTGCAGTCGGTTACACCGCACGAGAGGTCAATGTCCTATTTCGACCTTAAACTCGCAAAGCAGCACGCGCTCCGCTGCTCAAGAAAGTTTTCAATTCGCTAACCTACATCAGGTTCCCGTAGAATGCTGTCCTCGGGTATTACGGGTTATACAATTTTTCGGCTCTCGAGGAATCGGTATTTCATCGAGATTTCTTTTTGTTTTTCACGGTGTAGTTCCAAAAAGATTAACGCCCCATTCTTTGTGTTTCTTTTCGCACTCTGAGGATATGGAATTTTTCGTGTTTCGAAACTTGAGTTTAGAATTTTTTAGTTCATGGAGAAAAGGGAATGGTTGTTACAGCCATATGCAAGTATAAATATGTTTGTGGTTGGGGCAAAGTTAGTGTAATGTCTTGAAAGATTGAGAAATGTGGTTGTAGCATAACAGTCAATGAGGGTTGGATTTCTTGAGTATGGTTGTGAAAACTATACTGTTTCCTCTGTGTCAGGGGCGTAGGAAGAAAAAATGTTCAGGATGGGTTTTTTGAAAAAATCTGTCTAGATATTGTTTTCGTGGAAATCTATGAGAATATTTAAATTGATTAGAAAATTTTGATTTTCAGGGCATCGAGTTTCGGAAAGCTGTATAGAAATTCATAATATCAAAAAACCCTTCAAGTTGGATGAGGAAATATGAAGATACTTAAAGTATTAGAAAAAGATAAAGTTCTAAGAACAGTGACTAAAAAATCAATAAAATCCAGTTCCATTATATTTAATACGTATATGAAAAATGTTCGACTCAGGTCTCCAAATTTTATATAACTTCGAAACTCCGAAATTCGCAGAATCAAAAAATCTCATCACCGAAAGCAGATTAATCTGCTTTCGGTGATGAGATTCTTTGACAATTGTCAAAGATTAAAAACTATGAAAACCCAAAAGAATTTTTTTTTATAGTTATTTCAGGTATTTCTAGAATTTCCGTATTTTTTATTATTCATAAAATTTTGTGGTATTCTTTGGTATTTTTATAGATTTCTTGGAATTCTATGAATCACTTTACAGATTTCTAGAAGTTGATGTTCAATACTAAAATTATGACTCTGAAGTTCCAAGCGTTTTAAAATAAACGAAAAAATAAAAAAAATTATTCTATCATTCCTAGTAATTGTAATTAATTCATAATTATAGGTATTTGAAAAATATTATTAAAAGTTTCTCATCATTTTTAATTTTAATCATAGGTGGAAATTTAATTTTAATCATAGGTGGAAATGAAAAATAAATTTTTTTCCGTTTTCGTTTATTTCATAAACGTTTGGGACTTCAGGCACATCTAAAAATTAACAATTTCGAATTTTTGTATTTTCATAGATTTCTAATTTATTTACATATTGCTAAATATATTTCTAGAATTCGATGCTCTAGAATTCTAATTTCAATAAATTTTCAGTTTTTTTTTTAAATGTCTGGAAGCATTAGATTTCTATTATTTCTCTTGATTTTTATATACGTTTTTTTAGAATTCGATAGTCGAAAACTCCTAGTTTTATTGATTGTATATATTTGTTCAGATTTTTCAGAAAATATTTTTTCTGTAGAATTCTAATACTTGTAGTATTTCTTCAGAGTTTGTTTAGTATTCGAAAATTTTTGTAGTATTTTTATGAATTTCTGTCTAAATTTCCAGAATTCGAAGCTCCGGAGTCCAAAGTTTCTTAGTTTTGTAACATTTTCATAAATTCTTTTTTTTTTTAATCTTTGGGTAAACAATTTCTCAGATTTTTTTTCTACGTTATCCTAATGCTAAACATTTATTATTATGATGTTTCTAAAACCAGGGTCGCTATTATTTTTGAGTTATTATCATTAAGAATTGTGAATTTTACTTAAATTTGAGTGCTACCAGAAAACCATTGGTTATGTCCTCTAGATTTCAGTAGGTTTTTTTGTACTAAGAACATTTTTGATTATCGCTCCCTATTATCATTATTTTTTATGCTTATTTTTATTGATTACTTAGTTTTTAAAAATCATTATTTTTAGGTCAACACATAATTTTGTTATTGTTTGTATTTTCATTAATTTTTTAGTTTATAAGTCTTACTTTTTATTTTTATTTTTTTTATTTTTACATGAAATTATTATGACTTTACTCTAATATCGAAAGGAGTTTGAACCTCCAAAACACCCTCATTCTACACGCTTACTCTGTGTTCATGAAGATTGTGGAAGCTAAGGTTATACACCCTTTTTTATTTACCTGTATATCAATGTTTTTAAAATGAGGCATTTTTGACTCAGAAATTGTAAGTTCTGCGGAGATAATTTACACGATGCGTACTGATAGTCAGAACATTTATTTACAGTTTTTTTTTCATGTTCAGTTAGATTATATCTTTGTGGATTTTCAACATTTTTCGCAATAAAAGAGTTATAAACATTGTTTTGAATTATTTTAAATGTTTTCTGACTTTTTAAGTTTTTTATAAAATTTAAATGTTATATGAATTATTTAGAAATTTAGAAATTTTTTTAAAAAATTGTCCAGATCATTAGGATTATCTATAATTTTTTCAAAACTTTCGAGTCCCAATTTAAAAATAAAAAAAATTATTATGCTTGTTTCGAATAAGCATGATAATGTACATAAACTATATAATTTGTAAACATTCACCGAAATTCTATGTACAAATGTTTCGAATTTAATAGAATTGTTGACAATCTTTAAAATTATCTCTGTATTGAATTTTTTAATTTCCTGAATTCCGCACATATTTGAAACTTTCCCTACTTCAAAAAAATTTCTCCAAGTCGAAGATTTTTTGTAGTTTTTGAGATCTTTAATAAAAAATAAAATTAGAATATCATGCATATTTCGAGCAATAAACACGATGTACAAAATTTACGAACATTTTTCATAAAATGTCAATTACTAATAATTAAGTTCGTAATTCAACTTATATGTATTGACACAATAGATATAAATTGTTTAATGCATTAATGCAATCCAAACTCTACTCTCTAAATCTGAAAAAGTGAAATCGCCACTTTTTGAAAAAGTGAAATTTTTTTCACTGTTTTACCAGTGACTTGATATAAATACACTGGCGGAACCAGTGAACAGAAAAAGCACGTGACTGAAATTATTCACTGTCGGAAAAAGTGAAACGATTTCCACTTTTTAAAAGTGCGTGGTTTTGGTTTTCACTGTCTGAAACAGTGAATTAAACTTATCCCACGCATTTGTGCGAGCATTTTACTGAAGTCGTGGCGACAATACGTTTTTTGGAATTTATTTGGATTTTGGTCAAGAACTCGTGTGGATATGAAAGGATGTAAGTACTTTTAAAGGCTTTTTTTGCCAATGAAAATTGTGCATGAATTTTATAGGTGAGCGTAAAGTTTGTTGTTGTTCCAACGAAAAAGTGTTCTAAAGCAACTGTAAATTTTGCTCACTTCCAGCATTAACATTTTTACTGTTTTTCGTTTTATTTTCTAAAGATTTATCAATGATTTATTCAACAGTGGCACTTTTCCGGAGCTAAATAAATGTTTGCGTTTGCTCCTTTTTGAGGTCAGGACGCAAATTGTTTCAATCAATATTTTTCCAACGCAGATCTTTTCTAACGGAACATTTATCATTTTTATATCAAAATGTGAACAAATACACTACAGAGAAAAAGTATAAGGACATTATCGAAAAAATATA
>JAPYZL010093457.1:0-10311 GCA_030522825.1 Platygaster orseoliae
AAATCTACCAACTTTGTCGTTGAATTACTCGCGTTTAGTAAAATAACTGCGTTGAGCGTAGTCAACTTACTAGCCGCTCGTAACTCTACCATGCTCAGCTCGTACAGAATCCGACCTAGCTGAGCGTCGTAACTTTACTAGAGCTAGTAAAACTACAATCCGCTAGTAAAGTTACTATGCTCAGGATAGTAAAAAAACTATGCTCAGCATCGTAAGGTTACCATGCTCAGCGTGAGTCGGATTCTGTACGATGCTGAGCGTAGTAACTTTACTATAGGATTTTTTACAGTGTGGATAATTTAGTTTGCTATCTTGGGCGTTGAAATTTACTTTTACTAGTAACATTGCCATACTGGAAAGGGCAATTTTCATTTTCAATAAGAAAATTTACCTATCCCAGCACGGTAATTTTACTATGCACAGTATGGCAAACTGGATTATCCATGCTCAGTATAGTAAATTTACATGGATTTTTTTTACAGTGTGGTATAAAAAAATTAAAATGTTTTCACAATATATTTAAAGTGTTTTTAAAGAAATATTTCGTCAAATGTGTATTCATAAAGTATAGTTGTCCATGACCGTCAATATAATTTTCAGTCGTAAAAACTGTCATAAGAAATTTAGTTTTTATATATATTTTGAAATATCGATTAGTTTTTATATATATTTTGAAATATCGATTCTAATTCTATATATTGACTGCGAATCAAAGATCCTTAACATTTGTATTGCAAATAAGTTTTAAAAAACCAGTGAAAAGCTCGAAAATTTGAAAAACAAATTATTTGAGGTCGACCTTAAATAATTTTTTTTTTTAATTTTTTTTCAAAATCGTCACAATGATATTTTACATAAAATAAAAACAAAGTTTTTCTGAACCAGGAAATAATTACACGTCTTTAATCATCACACATATTCATTTATTTATTTATTTATCATAAAATATTTAATAGGCTCAAATTTTATAGTAGTAGTTTCTTATAAAATTTAGTCTTTGATTTTTTACTTACTTGAAATCACATAGCACGAGGTTGTGTTTGAATCAGTTTCGATGAATGCGTTCTAAAAAGCGGAACTTTTCCAAGTTTAAGAACGCAGTCAATATTTTATATTGATTCATTAAAACAGCAGAGCATGTACAGAGAACATAAAAATATAAATCCCAAATGCGCGCTCATTTTTCCGTTTCTCCGTCATGTTTCCAAGCAACAAAAAAAAGTTTGTAAAAGCTGAAATTGTATGACCATTTTTTGAATTTTGTCAAGGAAATTATTCAATTGGTAACAGTGTCATTAACGAAGTTAATTTAATATTAATCTGAAATAAATTATTTAATATTTGTTCATCACTGGTTGTGATGACAACAATGAAAGACAATGAAAGATGTTAACTCGTAATTAACACTGTTGCCAACTGTTGCATGGGCCGATTGCTTGCAAATATGCAGTCGTGTACCCTCCCCCCCTTTTCACTTGCGAAAGATATCACGGGAAGACGCCGCCAAACTCTGCCAAATTCTGACAACCACTCTGTTTCCGTTTCAACACCTTGTTCATCGTTCAACTTGAGGATTTACGTCAAAGTTTCACGCTTGAAAAGCGTTCGCAGTTGCCTACATATTTGTATAACTGATAATTCAGGTAAAATAAAAAGTTTTACTGCTTTATTACTTGCCGTTCGGCAACTTTTTCGTGCTTTATTTTGCGGCTGCGTTTGCCGCCATTTTTATTCCCATATTCATTTCCACTTTATTTATTGTATCTTTCCCAGAGAAGTATGGTTTTTAAAAAGATTCCTTTGATGTTAAATCGACACCTGTTCATTCGTTGTCTCGTTTATTAATTTAAGTGCTGTTGCTTTCTATTTGTTGTTTCGCGGTGTTCGCGCGTGACATAACCTTTTTTTCCCTCGCTTAGATTTTGAGCATTCCTTTTTTTTACATGTTTTACAAAATTTTTCTGCGTTTTTTAATGTGTTGACCTTATATTACGTTCGCATTTTTTGGTTTTGTTCTTGGTTGTGTTGGCCAAAAGTTGAAGTTTTAGTTGACCTTGGCGCCAACGAAAAATCGGTCGTCAGTAATTAACAGATTTTGTAATGTCAAACACGTTGAAATTTACCCTGAAATAAAATTCAATTTTCAAGTTGTTTTAACAATATTTGAATTTTAAATAGGCCTCAGGCAATTTTTTGAAAATGAATTAAATGAAAAAATCAAGATTTTATTTTGGCAAGTCATGAATCAGTTTTTGTTAATCTTGATCTTTTTTTTTGAGGAAAATGTTGAAATTGTTTTTAAATAATACTTTTTAGCTCGAAAATAGTGAACTTAATTTTTATGTCAAATTTTATTACTTTTAAGCTGAGCTTTAAATTTGGAAAAAAATTTTTTTTTCTGAAATCTTACAGAAAGTGAGCTATTATTTCTTCTTTTTTCATTCATTTTTGAATAATGTGAAGAAATGGAAATTTCTTCACGTAATTCGAAAAAAAGCAGAAAAGGAATGCTTTTTGAGCTAAAAAACGAACGAATAATGGTTCACTTTTTGAAAGACTTCAGAAAAAATACCGTTCTGTTTAGTGACATGAAATAAAAAAAAAACATGATTTTAACCTTCATCAATAAATTTAGTTGTTACAAATGCAAAAAAAAAAACTCATAAATGTCTATATTAATAGACTCGTAAAATAATTTAAAAGTAGATATGAAAATATCTATGTTAATACTTTGCTACATATGAGCGGTTGAGAGCAAAAAACAAACTAGTAAGAGACAGATAAAGTGACAAGTTTGAAAATCTGCAAAATGTACAAAATATTAAAAAGTATCTTTATCTTCATTCTCATTGCAACTGGCAATGACATATTTTTCAATCAAAATACTAAGACGCTACTATAAAATATGCGGAATATGTGTAATAAGCTGAAACTGAGTAAATATGTAAAATAAACATGCAAATGCATGTTTTCAGTCACTCTGCTAATTACCCACCATTAATATACTAATTTTTATATTCCTTTCTTTTTTTTCAGGCAAACATGAGCAAAAAGGACTCTGCCACTGACGGAGAGAATGACGAGGAATTCAGCGTGGAAAAAGTTTTGGACAGACGAGTCAACAAAGGAAAGGTATAAAATGAGTTCATGTAATTGCATATAACTGACTATTTTAAGAATAGTTTGAAAATTAGTAAATTCAAAAAGTTTATGTATGTAGCTTTTTCCATTTTTTGAATAACATTCAATTTAATCAAATTGAACATCTGATAACTTGAGAAGTTTTTGATTCAAAAGCATTATTTCAGAAATAATCCAAGAACAATTTTTCTGCTAACTAAATTTTTTTTTAAGAATATGTAGGCTTTCTTCTTGAGAATTCCATTTTTACATTTCTAACTAATTTGAAAAATATGTACCTGAAATTTGGAAATAAAATTTACTAAAATAAAGTATGAAAAATGATGAACATACATTTTGAGATGTTTCTAGCACTTATAGTGCTAAAAACACTAACTAAAACTAAAAACACTAGTCTAAATAATAAACTTTACATGCGCCCCAAGGAAAATTCAATCCAACCTTTCAACCATGAATGGCCCTTTGAATGACAATAATTGGAAAAAGTTCACAAGCCTCTTTCAACTTTTACATGCCTACAACGCTAATAAATGATGAATAGTCAAAAAAACAAATGTCCATAGGAAAGGAAAATACAAGAAACCTTAACATTTCTAACTTTCCCACTCTTTCTACAACTGTTTAGCAGAGCCATAATCCCTCATTAGTAGTTTAGGTCTATATGTCTATGAAAATGAAGGATTTTTCTCTATTTTTTCCATTATTTTTGAGAATGGCTGGACTGTCTGAAGAGGTTTAATTTTATTATTGTTAAACTTTTAAAGTTTTTACAATTTCGCTAATTTAAGTTTGGAAAATATTATCGAAAGTAGGTATGATTTTGAAAAGAACTTTCAGATATGTATTTTCAACAATTTTTTCAGGTATTTCTTACGTATAATACAGGGTGTTTCAGAGTCCCCGTAAATACTGAAAACCATGAATTCCTTATAAAATTCTAAGACGATTTTCCCTTTACCACTTTTTACAAAACTCAAAATTCAAAAAGTTATTCAAGTTTGAAATTTAACCAATAAACACGCTCTTATAAGGAGTGGTGATAAAAACCATGTACCAAAATTTACCTAAATTTTCTTCACATTTTTCCGAATCGAAAAGTTCTTTGCCACTTTTCGCAAAACTCGAAATCAAAAAAGATATTCGAGTTAGAAGTTTCGACCAATCAGCTTTCTCAGATTTCAAACTCAAATATCTTTTTTCACTTTGAGTTCCGTGGAAAGTGACAAAGGACTTTTCAACTCAGAAAAATATGAAGAAAACTTCGGTAAAGTTTGATCGGTGGTTTTTATCTCCACTCTAAAAAGTGCATTTATTGTTGAAATTTCAAACTTGAATAACTTTTGATTTTGAGTTTTGTAAAAAGTGGTGAAGGAAAAATCGTCTTAGATTTTTATAAGCAATCCATGGTTTTTGGTATTTGCGGAGACTCTGAAATACCCGGTATACAAATAGAAAGAGGCTTGTCAACTTTTTCTAATAATTGCAATTTAAAGAGGTGGTGAATTCTCGCACACAGGGAAATTTGGGTTAAATTTTTTCTTAGGATGAGTGTAGAGTTTGTCGATTTGACCTTCTAATGTTAAAAAACAACTCAAAATTTGTATTTCTCATTTTTCATGCTTTCGCTTTTCTAATTTGTTTCATGATATATAATGTTTCAATTGTTCTACGACCACTAACTTCAATATTTAAATGGATCATAAAAACAATTGACCTTGAAAATAACTATCCATTTTTTACAGTGAAATTGTAGTTTCTGAATCATGTTATAGCATGCAATCGAGAAGTTGCATGGACAAAAATCTGGCAATAGATGTATTTATTATTTTTGAGAAAAAAATTGATATATGTTTTTTTGTTTCTTTGAAAAATGATCATTTAGAGTATATGTACATTTTTAATTCCGTATACATAGATTTACTGAGCAAATGACGTCACTTTGTTTTGATTTTTAAAACGATGTGTTTCTGCCCATATCACTAGACAACGCATAGTTTACTGTTTAACATGAAAACCAATTTGAAAACTCAAAACATAAAACATTGGTCAAAATTGTGGTTTATTTTAGTCTTTAAAAAACAGTAATTGTAAATTGTTAAAATTCTTAATAAATCATGTGATGCAATATTTTTTAACTTGAGATGGAATTCCTCATTTTTCTCAGGTTGAGTATTACCTAAAATGGAAAGGTTACTCCAATGACGAGAATACGTGGGAACCGGAGGAAAACCTTGACTGCCCTGATTTGATTTCTCAATTTGAAGAGGCGAGAAAGAAAAAGGAGGCAGCATCCAACGCTAGCAACAAACGCTCAGATCGCAATGAGCGTTCAGAAGAAAAAGAACCCAAAAAACGTAAAAGTTCCTTGCCCCTCACGCCAACGCCTACAAACGAGAAAAAGAAGAAGGAAGAAAAGAAACCTGAAGGTACTACTTTGATAATATTGTATATTTTTATTCATATTCCATATAAAAAAATTCAATATCAGATTCATAAATATTATATTTCATGTAAGGTTCACTTGATCAACTTTTGATATTTCTTGAAAAGTCAGAGAAGACTAGATTAAAACTCATGTACATTTCCGGTGAGTCAAAACATTAAGTGTTAACATATGTGTTGTTAATTTCCTCATTTGCACCTTTCACTTGGATGAATTGGGGTTGTTGTTTTGTTGGTACTCTGGTATGATGAATTGAGCGGTTGAGAGCAAAAGACAAACTAGTTAGAGACAAAAAAGATATAGTTGCCACTCTACTAGTTCGTCTTTTGCTCCCAACCGCTCAATTCCGAGTGAACGTGTAACAAGAACTCCATGGTAAACAAATTGTACAACTTTTTAGAACGATGTTCAGTGTCGCCACAATCATGTTCATATTAATTAGCTGTTATGGAAATGGGGGAACGTGGTTTTTGATCGAAATTTTATTTTGCAGGCTTCGATAGGAACTTGGAGCCGGAGCGCGTGATTGGAGCCACCGATTCCAGTGGCGAACTTATGTTCTTGATGAAATGGAAAGGTACCGATGATGCTGACCTGGTGCCAGCTCGTGTTGCCAATGAAAAATGCCCACAAATTGTAATCAGGTTCTACGAAGAGCGATTGACCTGGCACAGCCCAAACCATGATGACGATACATCAAAAACTGACGCCGAATAACTTTAAGCAACTCACTTTACGCGTTGTTATATTAAAAACAAAAGAACAAACAACTTTTTTCAATTCATCAAAACATAGTCATATTTACTTTACCGAGGGATTTCCGTAATAAATTGTAATATTTTGGAAACACAGTGAATTGTAATAAACATTAAAACAGTGCTCAGTTGTCTACTGTGAAAAATTTTTGGAGTCTTTCAGTTATTCGCTTATTCTAGGGTTGTTTGAATTACCTGCTCAAGTTGGACCATTTAATATGCTTAATATGGTGTCTAAAATAATTAAATTTGTTTGGACCTAAGTGAAATTATAATTTCACTTCATATTACACTGTAACTTGGTTTAATTCAGCGCATACTTGATTCGTTCCAATTTGATTGGAGCAAGATATGTTACTTCGACATGTAGTTTGGATATTTTTTGATTAAAAAAAAGGACGCGGAATTCTGATTTTTAATTTTTCACCTTTGAAAAACGCGTGTGATGGAGAAAATTCTGGAATCATTCAGTTGATTTTTTGTAGAACCTGTTTGATTTTTTAAAATATTTTTCAGTTGCCTCTCGAATAAAGTTTACTCTTAAAATGTATAACTTTTGAAAAATCTTATAAAAGTTTTCACTTATAAACTGTCCGTATGAAAAATTTTAATTTCTCCGAGTTCTGTAAATTAGACTCATAAGTTATTTTGGTTTATAAGGCCAACTTTATAAATTTTTTCAGAAACTTATAGAATCTCTCCGTATAAGTTTACGCTACGTTCTCAAAGTTCATCATAAACCTACAGACAGTTTTTGCAATACAGAAAATTTTTTACAACAACTTTCATTTCTAAGAATGGCTCAGTATTTTTCGACTGTATTTTACACTCCAACGGCCTCTGAGTTCAAATCCTGTTATTCGCAGATTTTAGGTTTGTGCGTTTACAGTTAATAATGTGAACTTAATTATAGTTTGTGTTTCAATATTTAAGAAAAATTATACTGAAGAACTTTTTTTTGAAAACTTAAGTTAAACTTATAGAATTTCAGTAACTTATAAATTTTTTATACCACGACATTCAAGTTTTAACTTTACTAGGGTAAATTTGTATCCTTTTAAACATAAAAACGGATTTGAAATTCGGTCCTTTTTTCTTTCACCTTTGAAAAGCTAATGACTATAATGATAAGATAAAGGAAATACCTATTCAAAAATGATGGGGACAATGACAAACAAAAACATAATCATAAAAACATTCTTTATTAACATCATACACGTTTTCGTTTGTTCTTTGTAACTTTTCCTTTGAACTGCTTGCGTTTCTTTCCCTGAAAGCCTTGGAGTTTGTGGTGTCTGTTCATTTCCCATTGAACTTGCTTTTGACTGGTGCCATCAGCATCACTGAACGCATGGCTCGATCCTTGTTTCATTGTTGAAGCACCCTGTGCTTCCAACATTTCAGCGAACTTCTCAGCTGACATGAAAACATTCTCATCGGAATCTTTTTTCTTCTTGTCTTTGCCTTTCTTCGTGGCCTTCGTGCCTAGGATTCCTTCCAGCTCGTCTCCGAAATCAATGTCATCTTCGCCTTCACCATCGAAATCAATATCACTAGCGTCATCGTCGAAATCCATGTCCATATCTTCATTTTCATCAATGTCTTCCATGTCATCATCATCCAAATCCTCTTCATATCCCTCGTCCTTGGGTTTCTTCTTTTTCGTTTGCTCTGCGAAGAAAGAAACGACACGACAAATGTTACTATAATTTTCAAGAGTACTTCGAAATCAATGCTACTAGAATTCATATTAAAAATATTTCACCTTGGTTTCTCTTCGACGAATCCGTATACTCAGACATGATATCCATGTCTTCAATATTTGACGATTTCGACGCCATGCCGTCGAGCATCGCATCGAACTCGTCGTCGTTCACGCTTTCGACGTCACTCTCGTCGCCTTCTTCTTGTTTCATACTTTCCCTTTGACGTTTCAAAAAAGTGTAGAGGAAACGTTCGTCTGCTGGGATGGCATCTTCGCGTGTATTTATGTACCCCAAACATCCAACGGGCACTTTCTTCACGCCCTTAGGATCGTACACACTGCGTTTGGAAATCGGGTCCATTTTTTTTCTCTTCTCTTCATCATTCAACTTTTTCGGGTTTTTGTAAACGTAACGCTCCAAAAACCGAGCCAACGTCAAATCTTCCAGCGGATCGCCCGAGTAATTTATTGCTTGCCCTGTAACAAAAATAAATGTCATGTGAGGACACAACGTGAAACTTCTAATGTCCTGCCAAAGTAGGGTCCATAATCAACATACACAAGGAAAAAGTGAAACTTCTAATGCCCTTATATAGTAGGATCCACCATTAACATACGTGAGAAGATTTTGAAATTTTTAAAATTTAGTAAAAACTAAAAAAAAATATGGAAATATATCTACCTTCCACTATGTTTTGCGCGAAAACAGTAACACTGGGATGAAAATGTGAAGCCAAAGCATTGAGTTCCATGAAAGATGCGTTGTAAGCTCCGGCGTAAAGAGGGTTCCAAGCAAAGGGATCGTAAGGTTTGTCTTTGTCCATCTCGACTTTGATGTCTTTTATATCTGCAATCGAATCTTCTATTGGTTCATTTGTCACGTTTGACAGTACAATCGAATTCTTGTTTTCTATCTCAACGACATCTTTGATTTCGTCTTCCTCGGTTTTCACTGAATCAGAAGTCTCATCCAATTTCACTTCAGATTCTGGTTCTGTTTTTATTGGTTTTCGAGACTTGTTGATAAGCTTCTTCAAACCAGGTTTTCCCTGAAACAATTTGTGATTTACTTGTTTTTCACTGAAAAATATCTTTATTTGAAATTTTCAAGGAAGTAACCCATTCTCGTTGCTTTTAATATCAAAAAAGAACCTTTTCCAAGGAGCCAAAACAACAATAATCCGTCACTTTTTCGAAAACTTCAGATAATATATTGTATTTGATGTTTTGAGGAAACTTGCCATTCCACCAAAACTCTGGTTGAACAAAAGGAGGACTTTTTTTTTAATCCACGACCAAATTTTTCCTACCATTTTATGAAATAATGATTGGTGATAAGATGTAGATTATCAGTTATACATGGCTGAAAATTCAAAATTAATTAGTGATTTTTACCTTGGCAACTTGTGAAATGATGTACAAAGTTGCAGCCGTCATGTTGGCAGGAAAATACATTGAAACTTGGAGCAATCTCTTGACAAAAGCAGCAGTGCGCCAAAGGTCGGGGTCATTTTTTAGTGCCCTATATACCAAATTCAGAAAAACCGCAGGTTTGTTTGCTGTTGCGATTTGTGGGTCCATCAATTTTTTGTAAAAAGTTGCATAAAACCTGTTTGACTGTTTAGGGTCTTTTCCAGTTGCCTGTGAAAAAAAAAAAAAAATATGGATAAGAAAATTTGGTTAAATGTGAAAATAACTAAGAAGTCGTGCACATAATTTCACCTAATTAGGAGGCAGGAGAGGGTTAGCAATTTATCACGAAGTGTGACATAGTCGCGTTACGTCATACATTTTTGCATATGCTGTACATTCACATATTGTATTTGTTCCATGATTTAGCTCGTTTATCCTCTTCAGTTTTGCAAATTAGTTCCAGTATTTTATGGTGTTTTCAAAATTTTTCGTTCATTATGAATGTACTTTTTTGGAGCATAATTTGTTTAAATATATGTGATTACGTCAGAAGCGTAGACAGATGAAATTTTCGTGAGGGGTTTCTCAATAAATTATATATTTACTTTGGGATTTTTTAATTCCAGAAAATCATAACTAGATAGATTTTAAGCATTTCATTGGTTACTAGAATTTTTCGTATTGTATGCATTTATAAAATTTTGTTATATTTTATGGTATTTTGGCAAGGGCGTACGCAAGGGGGGGGGGAAGTTTCCCCCCCCCCTACACCACTGAAACATTTTGTTTTCCTAGAAAAAACTAAACCGCAGTCACGACTGAGCATGAAAATTTGGTTTGGATGTTTTATAAAT
>JAPYZL010093534.1:0-29000 GCA_030522825.1 Platygaster orseoliae
TGTTTTCAAGCTATCATTGTGTTTCTTGAGTGACGGAAACTTTACATCAAGTTATCTCGAAACTGTGATTTTGTGGCTACGCTGGAATGTTTAACCTCTATCAGTTGTACGCCAAAATGTTCAGGAGCGATAAACGGTACGTTCAAATGTTCAGGTGCCGCAAGTTATGCGTTCTTTTAGCAGGGACCCATCGATTTAATTTATTATTTCTAATTTGGGGTGGTTCCCTAGGTACCGTAAGAAATAATACACTCAAACTTCTAATATTGTCCATTTTGTAAATGGGTGAATGCAAAATGAAAGGCTGGGGATTCATTTACCATCATTATTTTAGTAAATATAAGATTGTATACAGTAAGTTTATTATTTTCCATTTGGGGTGGTTTCCTAGGTACCACAAGAAACACTACAGTAAAACTTCTCTTATTGTCCACTTTCAAAATGAATGCAGAAGGAGAAGGTGGGGATTAAATAACTATCAGTATTCTAGTAAATATAATATTTTATATAGTAAATTTATTATTTTCATTTTGTGGCAGTTTCCTAGGTACCACAAGAAATAATACAGTAGAACTTTTATTATTGTCCATTTTTAAACGGGTGACTGCAGAAGGCGGGAGAGGGGGATTCAATAGCCATCATTATTATAGTAAATACAATATTTTATATGATAAATTGATTATTTTAATTTGGGGCGGTTTCCTAGGTACCACAAGAAATAATATCAACAGTAAAAATTCTCTTATTGTTTCTTTTTTAAATGGGTGAATGCAGAAGGAGAAGGTGGGGATTCAATAACGATCATTATTCTAGTAAATATAATATTTCATATAGTAAATTTATTATTCTTTAATTTGAGGCGGTTTCCTAAATACCACAAAACATAATACAGTAAAACTTGTCTAATTGTCCATTTTTTAATTGGGTGAGTGCAGAATGAAAGGCTAGGGATTAAATAACCATCGTTATTCTAGTAAATACAATATTTTATACAATAAATTGATGCTTTTAATTTGGGGCAGTTTACTAGGTACCAAAAAAAAAACAGTAAAACTTCTCTTATTGTCCACTTTCAAAATGGGCGAATGCAGAAGGGAGGGGAGGGGTTGAATAACCATCATTATTCTAGTAAATTTGATATTTTATGTATTAAATTTAATATTTTTAATTTGGGACGGTTTCCTAGGTACTACAAAAAACAATACAGTAAAACTTATCTTATTGTCTACTTTCAAAATGCAGAAGGGGTCGGGTATTCAATAACTATCATTATTCTAGTAAATAAAATATTTAAATATTTAAGTTTCTATAAACAAATACTGTTACTTATTTCTTTTTACGAATTTCAATAAAAAATGTTAAGGTTTAATTATCCATTACAAAAAAATTTTTTTGGTAACAAAATCTACATGAAATCACACTACAGTACTGAAGTTTAATACATTTCGAGGGGTAATTTTTTTCTAAATTTTGAAAATTCAGCACGATTCATTGCAATCAAAAAATTGGGAATATTTGTTTTGGAATTCTAAGTGTAATTATTTGTTTTTGAATATTCACTTGAAAAATGGATATTTATTAAATGAAAATTTTACTTATAAATGAGTGGAATTAAAAATAAATTTATAATTATTGTTTACTAGAATAATAATATATTTTATATAATAAAATATAATATAATATTCAAATACTTGAGTTTCCACCAAAAAATACTGTTACTTATTTCTGCTTACAAATTTTGAATTTCAGGCATTTCAATAAAAAATTTTAAGGTTCTACGTGTTAATTTATGAAACGTTATAATTGAAATATTTTTATTTGAGAGAAGTTGAGATTTTTCTTATTTTTAATCCGTTGAAATGATAATTATCCATTTTTTAACTCTAAGTTCTGAAGTTCAATACATTTCGAGTATAAATTTTTTGCTAAGGTAACATTTTGTTTAGACATAAATTCCATTCAAAATTTTTTTACAAAAATATCAATGTTGAAAATTCAACGTAATTTATTGCAATTATAAGTTTGGGAATATTTATTTCAAAATTATAAGTATAATTATTTATTTTTAATGTTTAATTAAATTAGAAAATTGGAATTTTATATCAATATCTACTTTTTCCTTTAAATCTACGCTATTAAAATAAATTGTTTTCAAGTTACCTTGATTCATTTCTCTTGCGAAGCAAACTGGGTAAATCACCAACGCACTTAAAAGGCAAATCACTGAAATAAAAAAATCGGTTTAATTATTGATAGTGGCATTGTGTACTGTTTATATGGCCTATTTTGAAATGATACTCACGTGCTCCGCCCATGCAAAAGACTGCGAATCTGTAGTGTTTGTGCTTGTCTCGATGATTTCGTGTGCGAAGTCCAAGGGCAGTCAATACAGTCGCCACGATGTCGATTAAAAGGCACAAAATGCACAATGCGGCGGTGATTTTTATGTACGCTGAGAAAAAATTTGTAAATTCGCTATGACACTACAATTTTGAAATACTGAGTTGAAATTTACACTGTGCATAATAATTAAAATAAATGAATTATTTTTATGATATTAAAAAAATATCTGATCACGAAAAACTTTTGAAAAACGACCATTCGATTTTTCTTGATTTGATCAAAAAGTCCAGAAAAAATTTAAATTTTAGTTACCGGCGTCACGTGCTTCAAAACATCCCGCCGATTTGGAAATGTTGAATGGCAAAGGAGTCATAGCGTTTTCTGATATGCAGTGCTGAAAATTATAAGTTTTTGTTATGCAATTTTTTGCTGTGAATGCATATTTTACCTTAAATAGAGAGAAAAAAGCTGTTTTACCTGGAATAAACCTTGGCGCCAGCCAGCTGCCATCAACCAATCCGGGGAATAAAGACCCATTGAAATTAACAAAATTACTATCGCCCCACATATCAAGGCGATGATCTGTAAAAAACATGAACGAATTTTTCCAGTCGTGAGAAACTTATGAACAGAGTGAAAGAAAAATACTGGATCAAATTTGAACATAAAATAATCTGAATGCATACACAGAATTTCAAAAAATTAAGGAAAATTGCAATATCAGCCGAGAAAATTCTTAAAATCTATATAGATATAAGTTTGTAAAAAATCCATGAAACTACTGAAAATTTATGAATTTCTGAATCCTTGAGTATTGAATTCTGTAAATAATTAATGTTTAAAATCAATTAAATAACAGAATATCCTTTTAATTGTATGAATTATAAAAAACGGTAAAATACCGAAAGCATTAGAATATTTATAAAATATCAGAAATTCAAGTGAACATTATTTCCTAAAAAATCTACAAAAATACAAAAAAAATCTGTGAAACCTTGATAAAATAGAGAAATTCATAGAAAATTATGAAAATCTATAATACTATAAAATTACGCAAAATTTTCAAAACTATTACAAATTAAGGAAAATTGCAAAATACTAGTCGAGAAAATTCGGAAAATCTATGTCTATATAACTTTGTAAAAAATCTATAAAACTACTAAAAATTGATGAATTTCTGAATCCTTGAGTATTAAACTCAATAAATAAATAATATTTAAAATCAATTAAATAATAGAATATCCTTTTAATTGTATGAATTCTGAAAAATGCTAAAAACACATAAAGTAATAGAATATTTATAAAATAGAGAAATTGATAGAATTACTCGAAGTCTGTAACAATACTATCAAATCCTTCAAAATCTTCAAACAATAACAAATTAAGGAAAATTGCAGCAATGTCAGTCAAAAAAAACTACTTAACACCTTTACAGGATAAGTTTTATAGAGTATCGAATTCTAGAAATCTGTAAAAATACGAAAAAATTCTTCAATTTGTGCAAATACTGTAAAAATCTATAAAATATTATAAATATATGAAAACATAGTTTTTTGAAAAATTTACTGATGCATCAAAAAATTTATAAAAATACCAAAAATACGAGATATTTATGAAAATACTGTATTTTGAAATTCATTTATTACCTTCAAACTTTTAGACTTGGAATTTTAGATACCTACATAGCAATTCATGAAATATTAGGAAATACTATAAAACTTTATAAATACTTTCAATAGTAAAAAAATTGTAAATACAATGCAATTAATCAATGAACATCTGTAAAATTTTAAAACCCCGAGCATCGAACTCTAGGTATACATAATATATAAAATAAATTAAA
This sequence comes from Platygaster orseoliae, assembly GCA_030522825.1. Classification (NCBI taxonomy): domain Eukaryota; kingdom Metazoa; phylum Arthropoda; class Insecta; order Hymenoptera; family Platygastridae; genus Platygaster; species Platygaster orseoliae. Next base: position 4,187 of record JAPYZL010093534.1, read on the forward strand.
TAACATAACATAATTTTAATTGTATGAATATTAATACAATGCTAAAATAGATTTATGTGAAAATTATATTTACGTAAATTTTTTTTTTGAATAGCTAATATTTTCACCTTTTTTTTTAATTTTAGTTTTTATAAAGATTTAGAGCATTTTCTGGCATTTACATGTGTTTTTTTATACATTTCAAGAAGATGATACTCTAAAATTTATTTTTGTTTGTATTTCTAAAATCAGATGCTTCAGTATTCACATAGATCGAATATTTTTCCTATTTTCTAGTATTTATAAAAATTTTGCAGGATTCTCTAGTACTCTCATAAATTTCCACATAAAAATTTCCCATCTCGCCAAAAATTAAAATAATAATAAATGTTCACAAGTGGCTGAAGGGGGTCAAAACGAATATAATTGCAATTTTTTCAACGGCTCTATTTTAATTGAACAAGCGATTTTCAAGAACCCCCCCAAAAAAAAATTCAAAACAATTCGAGTAATCCATGAAAATAAATTCTCCTATTGTCAAGTATTTATAAAAATTTTGCAGGATTCTCTAGTACTCTCATAAATTTCCTCATAAAAATTTCCCAGCTTGCCAAAAATTAGATTAATATTGATTGTTCATTAGTGGCTGGAGGTCAAAACGAATATAACTGCAATTTTTTCAACGGTTTTATTTTAATTGAACCAGCGATTTTCAAGAACCCAAAAATAAAACTGCAAAGCAATTTGAGTTATCCATGAAAATAAATTTTTCTATTTTCAAGTATTTACAAAAATTTTGCAGGATTCTCTAGTAATCTCATAAATTTCCACATAAAAATTTCCCATCTCCCTAAAAACTAAAATAATATTAGTTTTCCACAAGTAGCTGGAGTAAGTCAAAACGAATATAATTGCAATTGTTTCAACGGCCCTATTTTAATTAAACCAGCGATTTTCAAGAACCCAATAATAAAATCCCAAAACAATTCGAGTAATCCATGAAAATAAATTTTTCTCGCGAGAAAATCGCGAGCGTCTCGGACACCGCAGTTTACGCGAAAGTGCAACAAAGTGCAACGAGGCGTGCAATAAAAGTAAAACAAAAGACCGTGTGCCTATTATTGAGCGCGGGCCGCGCAACGCAATTTTACCTGGGCTATCTCGGTCTCGCCGACTCGCTCCTCCGCCACAGTGTACATTATCATGTCGGAAACGCGAAATTTTCGGCAAACCAAAAAACCGAAAAAAAACCTCCGCCTCCCACAGGTTTTCCCCGTGGAAATTCCCAGTAACTTCGGTTTTTCACGTAGTTGGAGATAATTTCATTGATGATTCCGATTCAGCTACGATTCGAGAATCGCGAGATCGAGGTGAATTGTTGGATATTGAAGGGAAAAATTCGTGGAGATTTTCGTAATGGATTTTGCGGAAATATTAAAAATTGGGAAAAATCGCGGGGCGCGGAGCAACTGGCGCAGTGGCCATGTTTCGATGACTGTCGCGGCTTGGACGATCCCTTCACGCATGCGAGGGTGTAGCCCTTTTTCCGTGGGGCGCAGTTCTACTATATATAGCGTTTTCACTTTTTCGTGAATGCCGAGGCTCTCTGGTAGTTTACTTGAGACTTTTGCAATTGAGTCTTTGCATTTCAAAGTATCTGACTGATTTATTAGGTTAAGCTTTTTTTAATGGAAATTATTTTATCGGATTTTGATATAAATGGGTATGGCACGTATTTTTTAATATTATTTTCGTGGAGGGGAATTTTCGAAATATAGGATTAAAGGTTGATTTTTCTTTGCGTGATTTTTTTTCATTTAGCATGTAAAATTTCATCTTAACAGGAATAATCCAAATTTTGTTTCTTGGAATAATGTTTTTAATTTTTACCATGAGAATTTCGACATTGAATTCGTCTTTTTTCGTTAATTTTGTGATAACAAGTTGGTTAAATATTAGTATTAAACTGGATCAATCTACATTTTTTACAACTGAGTCTTTGCATCTTCAAGCACTTTGGAGATTTAGGTTGGTTTTTTTTGGTGGAAATTTTTTTATGGGATTTTGATACGAATGGGTATGACACATATTTTTTTATAATATTTTTGTTGCAGGGAATTTTCGAAATATCGGATTAAAGGTTGATTTATTTTAATTGCGTGATGTGTTGTTTTGTTTTGTTTTTTCATTTAGCATGTAAAATTTCACCGTAACGGAAATAATTTGAATTTTACTTCTTGGAAAAATGTTTTTAATTTTTAGCATGAGAGTTATCTTAGTGATTTAGGTTGGGTTTTTTTAAATGGAAATTTTTTTATAGGATTTTGATATAAATGGGTATGGCGCGTATGTTTTTATATTATTTTAGTAGTTGGGAATTGTCAAAATAACGGATTTAAATTTGATTTTTATTAATTGCCTGATTTTATAATTTTTTTTCCATTAGATAGTTTATAAAATTTCATCTTAACATAAATAGTTCTACGTTTGATTTCTTGGAAAAATGTTTTTAATTTTTAGTATGAGAATTTCGACATTAAATTCGTCTTTTTTCATTAATTTTTTGATAACAAGTTGGTTAAATATTAGTATTAAACTCGATCAGCTTAGATTTTTTTCAATTGAGTCTTTTTTTGAAATCGAAACTTTTTGCAATTGAGTCTTTGCATTTAAAAGTATATTGGTGATACAGGTTGGATTTTTTTTATGTGTGGAAATTTTTTTTTTTATTTCGATAGAAATGGGTGAGACACGTATTTTTTCGTTTTGCTTGAATCTTAATTGTTTTATTGTGGGGAATTTTCGAAATTTTGGATGAAAAGTTGATTTTTCTTAATTTCCTAATGTTATAATTTTTTTTTTTTCATTAAATAGTTAATAAAATTTAATCTTAACAGAAATAGTTCTGCATTTGGTTTCTTGAAAAAATGTTTTTGATTTCGACACTGCATTCGTCTTTTTTCCTTAATTTTTTAAAAAAAAGTTGATAAAATAAACTTTACTTAGCATAAATTTCTATCAGCTTAAATTTTTTACCGAATCCAACAAAGGTAAGGAAATGAAAATCCATAAATCATTTATTATAAAATATAATATGTTTTTTATTATTTTATTATAATGGTAGATACATATAATTTCGAGTCCTGGCATTCTGTAATTTCAAATTCAGAAATGCGTATTTTTATACTACATTACAAAAAATTTGTAAAAATTTGTAAAAATATGTAAATCTCTATAAATAAAATAAAAAATTCCTTAATGTAATAAAAACATTTATCCATTTAGAATCTTAACAAATTACTTAATTATAGAAGGTATACTTCTTGAATTAAAAATTTTACAATTCAATTCGGACTCTCGAATTCTGAAGATGTATTTTAAAAAATCTCAAGTCAAAATCTTTGATTTAAAAATAAATCCAAAAATCATTTATTATGAGATATATAATGGTAAATATATAAAATTTTGAGACTTTACATTCCGTTATTCCAAATTCCAAAATGCAGACTTTTATTCTACATGACAAATAACTTACTGTAAAAGTATGTAAATCTCTATAAATAAAATAAAAAGTTCCACAATATAACAAAAATTCATTAATTTAGAATGCTAACAAATTTGTTTACTATAGAATGTATACTTCTGGAATTAAAAATTTTGCAATTTAATGCAGACACTCGAATTCAAAATATTTATTTTAGAAAATCTCAAGTAAATAGCTTTGATTTAAAAATTCCAAGTCCAAAAACCATTTAGTATAAAATATATATAAGATTTTGAGTCTTGACATTCTGTCATTCCAAATTTCAAAATGCAGATTTTTATTCTACATTACAAATTATTTACTGTAAAAGTATATGAATCTCTATGAATAAAATAAAAAATTCATTAATTCAGAATGTTAAAAAATTTGTTAACTATAGAATGTATACTTGTGACACAATCTGACAAAAAGGAACTAGGCGTGCGAATGGTTTGAGCACATTATCTGTCTAAAGGGCATTAGAAAGTGAGCCTAAATGATTAGCACGCCTAGTTCCCTTTCGTCAGATCGCGTCACACTTCTAGAATTTACAATTTCGCAATTTAATTCAGACCCTCGAATTCCGAATATTTATTCTAGAAAATCTAAAGTAAAAATCTTTGATTTCAAAACTCTAAATCCAAAAATCATTTATTATAAAATATATAAAATTTTGAATTTTGACATTCAGTTATTTCAAATTCCAAAATGCAGATTTTTATACTGCATTACAAATAATTAACTATGAAAGTATGTAAATCCCAATAAATAAAATAAAATTCCATAATATAATAAAAAAGTCATTCATTCATAATGTTCACAAATTTGTAACTATAGAGTTATACTTCTAGAATAAAAAATGTTGCAATTTAATTCAGATCCTCGAATTCTTATGTAACATATATTTCAGAAAATCTCTAGTCAAAATCTTTGATTGAAAAATTCCAAATTAAAAAATCATTTATTATAAAATATATAAAATTTTGAATCTTGACATTCTGTCATTTCAAATTCCAAAATGCAGATTTTTATACTGAATTCCAAATAATTTACTGTAAAAATATGTAAACCTCTAGAAAATAAAATTAAAAAATTTCATAAAATAATATGAAAATTCATTAATTCAGAATGTTAACAAATTTCCTAACTATAGAATGTATAGTTCTAGAATTTAAAATTTTGCAATTCAATTCAGACCCTAGAATTCTGAATATATATTTTAGATAAAAAGTCCAAATCTTTGATTAAAAACTCAAAATTCAAAAAGCCATTTATAATAAAATATATAAAATTTCAAGACTTGACATTCCGTTATTTCAAATTCCAAAATGCGGATTTTTATACTGCATTACAAATAACTAACTGTATAAGTATGCAAATCCCTATAAATAAAATAAAACTCCACAATATAATAAAAAAAGTCATTCGTTTAGAATGTTGACAAATTTGTAACTATAGAATTATACTTCTAGAATTAAAAACTTTTTAATTTAATTCAGATCCTCGAATTCTGAACATGTATTTCAGAAAATCTTTGGTCAAAATCTTTGATTTAAAAATTCCAAATTCAAAAATCATTTATTATAAAACATATAAAATTTCGAGGCTTGACATTCTGTCATTCCAAATTCCACAATGTAGATTTTTATACTAAATTACAAATAATTTACTATAAAAGTATGTCAACCTCTAGAAAATAAAATTAAAAAATTCCATGAAATAATATGAAAATTCATTAATTTAGAATGTTAACAAATTTCTCAACAATGGAATTATACTTCTAGAATTTAGAATTTTTCAATTTAATACAGATCCTCAAATTTTGAACATGTATTTCAGAAAACCTCTAGTCAAAATCTTTGATTTGAAAACTCCAAATCCAAAAATCATTTATTATAAAATATACATTGGGTAGAGTTTGGTCCGTGGTTTTCATCCCCACTCCTCGTAATAGCGCGTTTATTGGTTAAATTTCAAACTTGAATATCTCCGCCAGTTTTGAGTTTGAAAATTCATACAAATTATCGTCCGTAGTTTTTGATACACTCTGTATAAGATTTCGAATCTTGACATTCCATTATTATTCCAAATTTCAGAATGCAGATTTTCATACTAAATTCCAAATAATTTACTGTAAAAGTAAGTAAACCTCTTTAAATGAAATAAAAAAATTCTTACCTTCAGCGGCCTTGTGACAGTGATAGTCTCAATAGTCGTCGTCTGCGGCATCCTGTCCTTTTTTCAAAATTAAAACCAAAAACTGAAAAACGAACAAAAAACGACATTTCCAATAATTCGCAAATTATAACAACAACCAAAAACTACAAAATGCCCTGAAAACACGCGAAATCATTCTAAAAAACTCCCAATCACGAAATCCCACATCACACAAAGATCCGAAAATAATTCTCCCATGACGTAAAAACAATCAGATTCAAGATTAAAAATGATGTAACTCGAGATAGCGATATCCCTTGATTTTAAGGTGCAAGCATAAAAACTCCAAGGAAACATATACCAACATTTTCTTTATTTTATTACGTCCATTGCACACGAGTAATTTCCAAAAAATTCGATTGTTTACATTTCGTAATAAAACGTCAAGATGAGCACACATACCTCATTTTGTAAACAATAATCACAATATATGATCACAGCGGAGACCACTCGAGTCAAAAAAAGCCCAACTGCTAATGACCCTTGATTGGCCCCCAAAAGTGACAACTAGAGATAATTTAATTAGAGATGATATAAAAATATTTTATATATCACTTTTTTGGACTTGCGGAAGTTGCAGGAAAACGAGGTAAAATTTTCAACTGTTGAAAAGTATAAAGAAGTGCTCTCGTTAATCGAGATAAAAAGTGAGGTGAATCGAATAACTGATGTTTATGGGCATTTTGAGGTTGGCTGAATTGAGCTTTGTCGTCTTTATAAGTATCGAGTATGACTAAGTGGTGATTCACAGTGATTTAAAAAAGTGAGTCAGTGCGAAATTGCGAATATTGAATTAGTTGAGTTGAATTGAAGTTCTACAGATAGCGCCACAAAGATATTCTCGGCGAGAATATTAGTGGTGGTGGAAAAAGAAGGAAATACTGTGTAGATCTCTGTTCTTTTTAAAGTCGAACAAGTAAAGTCCACTTTTTTTTGTTTGCAAGTAAAGAATGATTACTTTATTACTAACAGGGATGAGATATATCAATAAAAATACTTACTGATGGTATAAATTTATAATTAATAAATAAAAAAATTCTTGGCTCCAATATAAAATGTTACTTATTTTCATTTTGTATTTTACATGGGTTGTATAACAAAAATATGTGCACAGTTAAGTAAACAAAATAGAATGTAAATAAAGTAACATCAAGTGAAAAAAAAAATTAAGAAAAAAAAACATTTTCCTCTGAAGCCTAGAATTTTATGTCGATTTTTTATTTTTACATGCATCACTGTTTTAGTTGAATTCGTATAATTTTATATACATACAATGTTTAAAAAAAATTTTATTTTAGATGACTGAAGAATATTTTTGTGATTTTATACATAAATAATAAATGTGTAATTTAATTTTTCTTAATTTAGAAGTGCACATCGATATTTTTCAAAAGAATACAGTTAAGGGATGAAAAAACACTTTTTATTTTGTAATAACTTTTAAACTATGATTTAATAAGCGATAGAGATTGTATAACATTCTTATTTTCGAAAGTAATTTTTGATAGTTTACTGAATCAGGAACACCAAAACCTTACTGACACATTTTTCCTATCTCTAATTATTAATATGAATTAATTTATTATTCTTATTTAAACTGTTGTTAAGTTGTCGAATGTGTTACAATACTTTTGATACATAATAAAAGAATTTCTCATTTTTTGAATTGGCATTCGCTAATTCTAGAGTCATACATTTTCACTGTTTGGATTTTTCAAATTTGAAATGTTTTGTTTTCAGCTTAAGGAAAAAAATGACTCAAAAAGCAGCATCTTGTGGAAACAAGGGACCTTGGTTTCAAGGATTGTTGGCCTCGATGAAAGACCCTCTGCTCAAGGTCATGGAAGATGACCAAGTCGTAGTCATCAAGGACAAATACCCGAAAGCTCAACACCATTTTTTGGTCATCTCCAAAGAAGACATTCCAAAAATAAGAAATGTAGAGAAAAAGCACGAAAGATTATTGGCTCACATGGAAAACGTTGGGAAAACCATCGCTGCAGAACACAAAACTCACGATTTTATGTAAAAATCGATATTATGTTAATGAAAATTTTTTTTAATTTCCAAAAATGTTTGATTTTTTTAAACACTTCAATTTAATCTGTTCTTTCTTTTTCTAGTTTTGGCTACCACTCGATCCCATCGATGTACCGATTACATTTACATGTGATAAGCACAGATTTCGACAGTCCCTGTTTGAAAACGAAACAACACTGGAATTCTTTTACAACTCCATTTTTTCTGTACTCTGAAGGTGATTATTATAATTTCAAACAATTATTTTTAAGAATATGTAGCAAAAAAACTGCTTTGAAAATTTCTAAACGTTTTATAAAAACTTTTGTTTCAGACGTCAGGAAGCAATTGGAGGAACACCAGAAAATCCAGTTTTTGAGCGACGAAGAATACACATCTTTTCTTCAGCAAAGTCTGCGTTGCCACAAATGTTCCTTTTGCCCCAAAAATATGCCAGAATTGAAAAGGCACATTTTGACACACAAATAGTTGAATATATTTAAGTATAAAAGTGAAAAAACTGTAGTTCATTTTTGCAGAATAAAAGACATCGAGTGTTTCTTTCGAAATTAATAACGGCACATTAAACATTCGTTCGTCATCAATCGCTTCGATCACCAATTTCACGTTATCCCCGATTCTCGGGTTATTTTTACCAAGCCAAAAATAAGTCGATGCCGCGAAGGACAATAACATTATTGTTATTGCAATTACGCAAAAAGCGCCTGGCCTCGCAGTGTGATGATTTTGAATAAAAAACATTGCGTCACATCCAAATCGTTCGTTTCATGCTTACCACTGAAATTTTTCAGCCTGTAGAAATTTCAAATGAATGTTTCAGCATTAAAAAAAAACCACGAAAATTCCATGTTTTGGTAAATTTATTGTAAATAACAATGTACATAGTTCCATCCACTGTAATAACTCGCATTCGCAAAAAACTCGCTTTACTACAGCGAACAAAACGGTCAATCGCCTTTACATCCGTAATACTGAAATCAAATAGTTTTCAAGGTCCAGACAAGTTCGTCCTTTAAACAAATCCCACCATCAGATAATGTCAACATGTTTCTACCTCACACAAGTACTCACACACGAATAAAAAAAAAAGGAAACAAAATGCACGAAAATCTTCGCATTCTCGCATAAATACGCCACCGCCGCAAACTTCGCTTAGCTTGGCTCCCCGCGATAAACAGGAACGTGCGGGGGAAAAAACGTTCTCCGTCGTCGGCGCCAGCGTGGTCCATAGTTAACAACTAAAATATACATCTTACAACAAATGGAGGATGAAAAAGGGACGCGAGCGCGACCCGCGAGTTCGCCCGCCCAAGCATTGCGCGACCGTCCAAAAGCGGTCATTTTAGAGCAGCCGCTGGGCCCGGGGACAACGCCCGATCCTCAGGATCGGCCATTATTTCGAGCTTGACTCGCAGCGTCGGCGCCCGCGTCCCAAAGTCGGCCCCCGAATACCCTGTTTGCGTCGGCCTGGACCACGCTTGTGGCAAAGCCGGAAGCCCGATCGAGCCGTGACCCGAGCAGCGTCAACGACACCTATGTACAAGGCCGGAACCATAAATATGTCTCAGTATAAATATTATATATCTCTTTGCTTTCAATTTCTTCTAGTTTTTATGTACAGTAACGATAAATACACGCAACGGGCGTTCACGGCTCGAGCATCGTGGAAAAGTCTTGCGACGGCCAAGTTCTGTGTATGCTATTATCCTTACCGACGTTTTACAATAAATAAAGGTAACAAGATGTGACAGTTCTTTGATAATGTTGACGTAGGACAAAGGTGCTTTGCGATAAGTTTCGCGAGTCGATTAGCCGAGGGGCCGTTACATTGCGCGGCGGCTGCTGCAAAGGCGTTGCAGCACTGGCGATGTAATTGCTCCTCCCCCCGTGTTTTATGTAGGAACAAAATGGAAAAGCGTAATCATTCAGGGGATGTCGAACCCGTGGCTGACGCCGGGGCAACGCGTCTTGGTGCGAGGGCGTTCGAGGGCTCGCTGCCTCGACGGCATCGGTTCAACGCGGCGACATTGACGGGCACCTATCTTGGGCAGTCTCTCGCGGAAAGTCTTTGGATGTGCACTCGATTAAGGACTCGATGACGACGGCGACGACGAGGTCGTCTCCTTCTGAATCCCGAAACAGTGTGTGCGCGTCTCTTCGATCGCCCTACACCACTCGAGAGCGAAGCCCGCCGGGTCTTCCAGGTAATACGTTCTGTCGGGCTGTAAGCACGAAAATAAGACAACAATTATTAAAAATTCAGATTCACTTTTTTTTGGAAAACTTGAAAATCAGGAACTTTAATTACCGTGTGGACGAAGAAAATCTTGAAGTTCTTGGACTCGACCCTGAGCTCGGGCAGGAAGGGGATCTCGCCCTTGAGCACCATGTTCTCGGCGTCGATGTAGTAGAGGTGTGGGCCAGTCGTGAGCAAGAGCATCCGCTTCTTGGCGAAGAGGCCCTTGCGCTTGTTGACGAAGCCCGATTTGAGGATGACCTCGTCGTTGACGAAATAGTGCCACTTGCTCTCCTCTCTCTGGATCTGGAGCCTCGACTGAAACTCGTCGGGCGAGAAGCTGGCGATGTTCTTCCTCTTGGGGTAGGACTTGGCCGGGGTCTGGGGCTGGAGCTCCTCCTCGTACATGCCTAGGCCCATGCCAAGAAGCCTGGTGAGCTGTTTGTCGTCGAGTCCCGGCGTAAGGTGATCGGGCACCCTGTAGTGGGAGCGCAGCTCTTCGTGCTCCGAGGTGCCGGGTAGGTAAGGGTATATCTGCGGTGGCGTCTGCTCGTGGAGGGTCTCGAAGTCGATGCCCTCGAAGAAGGGGTGCGCTCGGATGCTGGGGTAGCCCGCGCCGTGCTCGTCGCGGGCGCCGAGTCGCTCCGACGGGTCCAGCACCAGCAGCTGGTCGACCAGAGAGGCGGCGAGGGCGTCGAAGCCAGCGGGGAACTCGTAATTCTTGGCCTTGATGTCCTGGAAGATGGTGTACTGGCCCCCGTTGCGGAAGGGCGGCAGGCCGGAGACCATCTGGTATACGATGCAGCCCAGAGCCCAGAGGTCGCACGAGCGACTCGCCAACCTGCTGTTGTCCAGGATCTCAGGCGAGACGTACTGCGCCGTGCCCACGAACGAGTTGCGCCTCCTCAGCCTCTGGCCCTCCTGCTGGCCGGCCGGGTCGTCCTCGTTCTCGCTCTTGCCTGTGTTGTCATTGAGAATCTTGGCGCTGCCAAAGTCGGTAATGAGGATGTGCATCCCCTCGTCCAGAAGAATGTTCTCGGGCTTGAGGTCTCGATGGATCACCCCCAAGCCGTGCAGGTACTCCAGGGCGCTCAATATCTCGGCGGAATAAAACTTGGTGCACTCGATGTCGAACGAGCCGACCTTGTTGATGTAGGGCAGGAGCTCGCCGTTCTTCGCGTACGACAGGACAAAGTACAATTTACTGGTGTCCTGGAACGTGCAGTACAAACGGACAAAGGAGTGCTTCGCGCTCGTGAGCATGTTTAAAACTTCCTTCTCGCGATTCACGTATTCCATTTTTTTCTCCCTGATGATTTTTCGCTTCTCGCACACCTTGATCGCGACCTCTCTGCCACTGTGAATGTCCTTCGCGAGGTAGACCTGTTGGAACAAAAACAAACCCCTCATTAACAACTTGCTTCTTTGGTTCTCTTTCTTCGAATCGCGACAATTAGCGCGTGTACTTACGTAGGCGAAACTGCCCTCGCCGATGAGCTTGCCAAAGATATAGTCGTTGGGGGTGCGCTTTATGGTGGGCGACGGGGCCAGTTTCGTGCTCGCTGGAACCCGGGGCGCCAGATCGTTTGGGGGCACCACCACCGCGCTGCTAACGTCGTTGGTTGGTGGAGACATTTTCAACACCGGCCCCTCCACCGTTACTGTTGCCGGCTGTGGCGAAGCGGTAAGCGTCGGATTCGCCACACGCTGTAATCACAAATTAAACGAATCGGGTCAGAAACTTGATTACCCGCAAGTTCAAGTAAGGAATTGGGACTTGCGCCGCATGAGCGGGAAGCGCAGGCAGCAGCGTCTTACTCGCCGTCATCATTCATACGGCGAGCGAGCGAGCTCTCGAGATGTGGGCCATTAGCAATTCTGTAGTAAATTCTCAACGCCTCCCCCCCCCCCCTCCTTTCCTCGTCTGCCTTTCGTTCATTCATGCCGCGCAAACTCTCCGTTAATTCCAGGGCGCCAGGAAGTAAAATAGCCCTTACGGTAATTTCGAGTCGACCGCGAGAACGTAAACAAGAGAACGGTTTTCCGAGGCACGCGGATTTTGCAATGTTATGAAAAATACGTCGCCCCCCTCCCGTTCCGCGCGCGCGATTGGCCGACTGGCATTGAGCGGCGCGTGCAAGATTGTTACGCGCCTTTGATTCCGATTCTATTTATAAACATTCACCGTCACGTGGCGGCGCTATTTTTCAACGAAACGGGCTTGTTTCGTATACCTACGCGTAAATAAAGTGGAATGAAAACAAAATTGAAGGAGAAAAAAAAGAGGACTCAATGCAAGGGACTCTTGAGGTCGCGTTCCCACGCGGGTAATCGAATTTCGAAGGAGAGGGAGAAAAGTTTCCGGCTGTAAATTCCGACACGTACGGACCCGGCGATTTCTCGCGAGGGACCGGGTATTTTTAATGACGCCCGTAAACGCCGCCGAGCGACTTGTCCTCGTGATCCGGGCCACGCCCCGAGCCTACATCGGGGACTTGATCAAATTCAAATGCGGGGCTGAAGGCGCCTCGAAAATTCCATCAACTTGGGTTAGACGGTCATTTTACCGGTTCAAATTGGAGAAGAAAAAAATTCGAAACACATTAATCTAGTTTCGAATTGGTTATAAAAAACATAATCATATAACTATGGAATGCAATTAATTTTCCGATAACAATTTTAACTGAAGAAACTTTAAAATTACTGGAATTCGTAAACACTACAGTGCGCGATCGTACGTACAAACCCAACACTCAATAACGGAAGTGGTAAAGAAAAACGATTTTATCATCGTAAATGTTTGTTTGCAAAACATTATCTCGGCTCCAAGCAAGAAAAAAAAGCCCGCGCGCATAATCGCTTTTTGCTTGCGTCAAAGACATCGAACACATTCGATGAAAAAACTTGTTTACTCGGACTGAGCTCGGCTTTTTCGATTCCTGAAAAACTCGTGTATCGAAAAAGCCGCGATTCCATGCATATTTCCAGCTCCGAATTCGCGGAACGAGCAAGGTCAGCTGAACGAGTTTTCCAAGTATATAATGTATCGCGACGGGGCGGGATTCTCGGAATCGCCCAAGCGCTCGTTTTTCGGCGCATTTTTCGGAGCCTGGGAAAGGAGAGCAGCAGCGGGGCCCGCGAGACCGAGAGGATATCTCGTCTCGGAGCTCTTTTTTTTCCTTCTCTCTCTGCTCCTCTCTCGCTCTTTTCATTCCGGCGTCTCGATTCCCAGGCCGGTCGCGTCGTCAACCATGCGTGCCAGTTCGTCGACCTTCGAGCCTTTGCTCTCGCCCTCCGCGCGCGTTTCGCTCCCTTATCTCTCGCGACCGCACACGAGGATCCTCCTTCCCGAATTCGGCCCATTTTCCAAAGTGTTCAAAGTCTTCTTAAATACACGTTTGGAAATCGCGTCGAATTCGCAATGCGAGTATGAAAACAACAACGTCGCGTAATTGTTGTTTTGCGCACGGGAAAAACGGCTGAAAAGACCACACTGCACTTTCACTCTTGGCCCTTACCTTGAAAAACTTCTTAAGCCTCTTGAAGCCGCGTTGAAAGGGCGACATGAACTGCTTGTTGGAATCCAGTTTGAATATCGAACGAAGCCACAATTACTGACCGAAAAATGAACGAAACGGGGGCCGCGAAATAAGAAACTGCGATTTTGTGTATAACCGGGAATACTAGGAGAAATGAAAGAAACGGGGGAGAAAACAAAAAATAACAAACGACGAACTTGGGAAAGTAACTCGGCAACTTTCAACCGTTTGTTCTTGTTTTCGTTCGACGCTCGTAAACTACTCGGTAACTGTTAACTGCGCGAGGTCCAAGAGCGGATAGGAAAACACGTCTTTCTACTTCAAGGATCGGTCGCTTACTAACGTTTCGGGCGGCGGATTCGGGTTTCTGCTTGGCTCGAACCCGCGCTTTCTCCCACCACCGCGCGCCTTACCCCCACCGCCGCCACGCGCGCATTCCCGCCGACGGGGATTTCCCCTCGCGCCAGAGTGGAGGGGCACAGCGTGCAAAGCCCTCGCTCGCTGCGCGGATTACGGCGGGGGTCTTCTCGTGAAACACGCTTATCTCGCGGTCAAGTGCGAAAATCGCAATGAAAGCAACGCTCCTCTTTTTCTTCCCTTTTCCGCGGGCTTTCCCGAACCCGGGGAATGATGCTTCACGAGAAATTTTCAGGGAAATTCATGCGCTAAACGAAATAAATTTCTCTCCACGTAAAAGCAACTTTAATTCATGAAGATGGGTTTGTTACGAAGGAGTTCGTATCCTTTTCCATTCCGAGAAAATCCCTCGAAACTTGTTAGCTGAAGGGGGGAAAAGCCGTGGAAGACTCGGAAAATTGTTCACTGCGAAACGAGGCCATTCACAGAGAATCGAGCTCACTGTCGGTGCTGCCGCGGGGCGGGAATTTCGCGAGCTACTCCAGAATGTTGCTCGGAGAAATGGTGGGGGCGACGGAGGGGAACGAGACTCGGCCACCTCGCATGCGCGAAGAGTGGGGATCGCGACGGCGCCAGTGACCCTTTCCTCGCGGGAAAACCGATCCAAGGGGGTGGGGGGTGACTGCCTGGCGGTGGAGGGATAATGCGGGGGGAAGGGGGCAACGCACACATTCGCGGCCCACGGATCGTGCATGTTTGTTTGTTTATAGGCGTTCTGGGAAAAACCCGACGCGAATAACGGACGTAGGAATCAGCTCGCATGCCCATTCTGACTGTGCATCCGGTCGGGGCGCCCGGGAAAAGCGCCGTTTTTTTCTCACGGGCGTTTCGTTTTTCATGCGCATCCGATTATGTTGTAAACTAGATGTATAAACAGATGAATCGACTTTGGAATTCAAGGATTCCAACTAGATTATTACGTTTTCGGTTTTACGAACTTTCTAATTTCAATTTTGAATGGTTCGGGTTTTCGACCTTGGAGTTACGATTTTTAGAAAGTCGGAAATCGTTAAAATTATACAACTGTGTGAAGTGTTTCATAAGCAAAGTGAATTGGAGTTTGAAATTTGACAATTCTGTAGTTTTTTTTTTGTTCGTTACGAGAGTAATTTGTTGTTATTTTTTTGCTGAGTTATCGAATCGTTGACTAATCTGACTACATTATTACCATTACTTGATATAGACAAAAAACGAAAACATATTTTTTACTCTGCATGATTCATGTTTCATGTTATATTACGAGCTTGATAAACAATTTGAAAATCTATTTTTAGAACTTGTGTTGAAAAATCAATAGTTAATAGTGTTTAAATTGCCTTTTGAGAACTGGGAATCGTAATGAAGATATAATAGTTCGAGAGTTAAAAGATCTTACAATTTCATTCGTATAATTTAAAAATAAGTAGTTCCTAAGTTCTTCAATCTTATGTTAACGACTCTGTTTTCGATTTTAGAATTTACAAGCCTGGAATGTTCAACATTATTTTGAATTATAGATTTTCATATTCGATGATTCTCGATTTCATGAATTTAGACTTCGGAACTTTTTTTTAGAACAAAGAATTCTAGTAATCTATTTTTTATTTTATACTATCGAAATCGTAATTTGCGAATTCTATGCTCTAAAATGTGAAATCCTAGAATTTATTGATGTAATTCGACATTCGGTAGTTCAGAATCCTGGAATTCTAAAAACTAGAATTCATGATTTTTAAAACAATAAAAAATTGATTATCCAACTACACCGATGAAAAGAGTTAAAAATGGTCAGTATTTTTGAATAATATTTGTTACCTTTCAATAAATTATTCAAAACTTAAAGTATTAAAGATGATTAAAACATTTTTTTTTTAATTTCGTCCAGAATGCTTAATATTATTTTGATTCCTAGAATTCTATATTGATTATTATTTGAGATTCTAAATCTATGAAATTCGAAATTCCGATTTTCAAGAATGAAAAATTCTAGAAATATATCTCACGTTCTATAGCTTTATAATTATTTACTGCAGAAGTCATTATTTTTCGAGTTCTTTGCTCTAAAATATACAATTGTAAAATTGAGAGTTTTGAAACTGAGATTAAATAAGTCCATGTCTGGAATTTTTAAGTATAAATAATTTGAAATGATTCTGTAATTTGATACTCGCTCATTTATTATTCTATAAGTTATTGCACTTTGGAATTCCTGTTTTCTAGAATTGAGAGTGTTCGAAAAACATTTCCATTCTAGAGTTTCATATTACAAGGTTCAAAATTCGATGATCCTTATCATCAAATTCATAATTTCATTCTAAGCACAAAAAACGGTAAAACTACATCGTAAAACGCAAAATGAACTTGATACTCGGAAATAAAGAACCAAAAATTTCTCTACTCTGCCAAGTCATGCATATAAAAAGTCCGGAGTTTCGCATTCAAGAACTCCAAAATCACTCATGCATCACTGAATACAAATTTCCCAAAATCGATATTCCGAAATTTCAGGCCTTAAATCATACCTTATAATCACACATTCCAAATACTTTATCAAGAAATCATATCTCTCAGAATCCCAAGACGTGAAATTTAAATTTCCGGAATTCTCGATAATGAAATTCATAACTAAATGGACGATAAAAAGATTGGCAGATTAATTTCGCATCCGTAATTTTTTTTTGGACATTCTGAGAGCATGGGGGGCGAGGGGAAGGGTAGGGAAAATACCCCGTATCCGCCCTTGCATGAGCCTCCACCTCGATATCACTCTAGTTGACCCAGTTCTTTGTTTCGTGTTTTTTTCCTCTCTTTCCTGAACCGACTGGGTTTCCTTGCCATTTCGCCATTAAAATGCTGCCGCGAGCGGTTGACTTCTATTTATAGTTTATTTATGAGCCGATCGCGCCTCTTTCGATATTCCACGGGGCCTTTTAAAACACCCCGCCGCAAAACGCACGCCGGCCGCCCCCCCCCCCCCCCCCCCGAGACGATAAACAAACGCCAAGGTCGCTCCCGACGAGCGCTACGCGGGAATTGTTGACGAATTTCGCAAGTGACAGCGCGATAACCCGGTATCTTGTTTGCAAGCATCCCTCGCGCCCGATGACACCGAAGGGCAAAGTCCGAGGAGCAATAATACAGCGCATTGTGAAACGAGAGGCGAAATTGTTTGCGGACAGTCGAACCAGCTGTACATCAAAAGCACATGCCTCAAAAGCGCACGAACTGAATGATTGTAAGCGGGGATGGTCAATGCCAGCAGTAAATGGGATTTTCGTAACGTTTCTAGTATCTTTACCATAAATTATGAAAACACTGTCGAAAATTATAATAGTTTATTTTTTCATTAGTGTGGAAAAGTTTTTTTTAACGAATCTGAGAGTTGCAACGCGAGCTGAAGGCGAGCATTGTAATCAGATGAATTAAAAAAATTATTCTACACTAGTCAAGGATTATATTTTATTCAACAATGTGTGGAAAAGTGGCCTTTTCCACACAGAGTTGAATAAGATTGATTTTTCGTTTCCACCGATGAATAAAATAAAAGTAATGAGAAACATCAAATAATATTTGAAAATATTCATTTAATATTGTTGGCTATGAACTGACTGAATAACTAGGGATGCCAGAACAACTTTGATTCATTTTTTATTTTATTTTTTACTTTGGAACTTTAAAGACATGAAAAAAATTGATATGCTGCTTAAACACAACTTGGTAGAACGAATATTTTTGTTGCCAGAGCACAATCATTAGGCAGACAATTTTTTATTACATAGCAATTGTGTTCTGGTAGCAAAAAAAATTTTGACGATTTTTTGATGATTATTTGCTCAAAATTAAAATCATTCATGATTGAACCACCGCTGAGACCTTCAAAAATCTAAGATAATCTTATGAATCGTTATTTATAAATAAAATACTTTCAATTTTCAAGACATAATTTTCTCAAAAATATATTTAAATACTGTAAACCTATGATTTTTTGAATCCTAAAACATCCGATTCATGAAATCTATGTACAAATCTTTACAAATACGAGATAATCTTCAAAACGGTATGAACACTGAAAAGATAAAAAAATAAAAAGATTTTAGGAATGAGATATTCTGATTATACATGATAAGAAGTAACATATTTCACGAAGTAAAAGCTGAGGCGCCGCAAGTCAATTTCTAAGACGTCATGATGCTAAAATAAACAATTATTTATTGATTCATTTAAACTAATGCACATGTATACATAACGTATACTGATCCTTTTAATATTAGATTTAGCCCCCCCCCCCCAAGAAAAATTTCTATGCAACATCCTGGAGTCTAAAAATACGAAAATGCCTTTTTTTGTGTCTAAAACAGAGAAATGAGAAATTTTTAGGATCCTAATTTTTCAACTTTTTAAATCGTACAAATGAAATCACGGATTTCGACTTCTCATATCAAAGTCCACGTCCGCCTGAAGTTTCAAACGTAAACGAAAACAAATTGTTTCTTTCCTGCCAGAATTGAAATAAAATAGTTATTGAATATCAATCATTATTTTTCACTCTATCTACGAAAGATATGAAAAACAAAATCTATTTTTACGTTCTTATCGAAACGATTGGAATTCCAGGAGCAATGCACCTAATATAAAAAAAGAATTGAGATTCATAAATAGATGATTTTATTTTTCATAAATCCTAATCGCAAGTTAGATCTCCGACTTGGCGAATCCGGCCCTGGTAAAGCTTCCGAGTAGTTTCGAAAGAAATTCCAAAGCGACTGGGATTTTTTTGCGCCGCCAAAAATAGCGGCTCGCGATGTTCGCAATTAGATCGAGGCGGCCAATAATAAAAAGCGGAATGTCGCCTAGGCAGCGCCTGTTCAAATCCCTGCGAGTCGCGTCTTTATCTAGCCCGGGTATTCCCCGCCCGAAAAAAAAATATCAACAAAAAAAATTCGCCCGCGATATCGCGCCCGTTCCAAAAGTCACTTGTGCTCATATAAATTATATAAGAATCGCCGCGTCTCTCATGCCCGATTCACGTGATCGAAATGAATTATGCAAACGCAAAAAAAAGTCTCATTCTTCGCGCGACGTGCTCGTAATGAGTCGCTTAATATTCCGGAATATAATTGCAGAAAATTTCGCAATGGGCGAAAAAACGTCGCGGGAAAAATTTGCTTTGTTTAATTTATTCCGCGACTTTTGCCGGGTCAATAATTGTATTAGGCCGGCCTCAATCGCTGGCGTAAGGAGTGGGAAAAAAATATTAGTAATTTGTAGTATAAATATTGGAAAAATTATTATATTCTAGGAAAATCTACTGCATAATTTTAATTTTTTTATATATCATAGTACGTTTGGCCATAAATTTAATTATTTTTACCATGCAGTATAGTAAAACGTCAATGTATAAGTTGGTATAAAGTAAAAAATACTAAACATATTGTATTTTTCACTTTAGTAAATAACAGTTCTCAATATAAAGATATAGGAAATCACATTACATGATCATAATTTCTTCATATTTTTCGAAGTATTACTTTTTTTAAAATTGAGGAAATATTTCAACCCTTTTATTTAATGAGAAAAAATTTTGAATACTTGTTTTTATTAATATTAAATGTTTCGAGGAAATATTTTATTTATAATAAATATTTTAATGAAGGAAATATTTTGATATTTTAAATACTTTTTAATTGACGAAATGTTTTAGAATAATCAAAAAACTTTAAAAACTGAACCAAAGAACTGTATAAATCTAGGTAAAAATTCATAAAATAGAAGAAAATCTTCCGAATAATACAAATTCTTAAGAAATGTCGTAAAACTGATAAATTCTACAAAAGAACTGTTTTTTCAAAATTCTGAATAAATACCTTGATTTATTAAACTTCGAATTCTAGATCATTAATTTCTAAAAAGCACACATAGGAAATAATGGAAATCTAAAAAATCCTAGAAATTGATACAAAATCTTATGAATACTAAAAAACACGAAATCACAAGAGATCTATACAATACTAAAATTTTACGTAAATATACTTTTTCCAAGAATCTATATAAAAATCTGAAAATTGATGAAAACTTAGGGTTAGGATATTTACAGGTAAATTGACGGTTTAGACAATACAATTTGAAAGACCAATTTGGTTCACTTAAAAAAATGTTAAATATTTTACAGTCGGAAAAAATTTGTTAAAGCTAACAAAATTGATTTTTCAGTGAATACATTTCTACCAATTCAAATTCAAGAATTTTTCAATTTATCATATTCATTAATATTTGAAAAAATTTTAAATTAGTAAAACATGTAAATCATAACGAACAAATAGATAAGATATCAAACTCGTGCGTCCTTTTGTTCGACGTACGATAAAAAAATGTATACAAATAAATACAGACGTTTCTTATGAGTCCCCTGGGACTTTAGTTCAGGGGTCAATGCTTTAGGTTTAGGCGGAGTTCACTAATGAGCATTCTTCGAAGAAAAGGGTGTGAGGAATGTGAGGATTGAGGGAAGCCATGACTAATAACTTACTGTAGGATCGTTGACCTTGGAAATTCAACTAAGATACTCGAAACAATTTCCATCTTCGCATTAATTTACGACTGTTTTGAAGGGAACTTTTTTTATTTTTAGAAAAATGATTCCGTAACTAATAAGTGCGATAATTTTCATCCTCATTGAATTTGAAATGATGCACGATTATAAGCCTATAGCGGAGCAAACAGGGTCTGGATTTTAAAAACCTGCATCAAACTTTCAAGTAGAAATTGTGTTCAAAATCTACGTGTATGAGAATCATTGGGAAATAATTAGACTTTTAATTACTATACTTGACAGAGTAAAAAATTTTTTTTAAGCCTCCAATCCGATTGCAAAAGGTAAAATACCTTACTTGCATTTTCACTGTTTCCAGAGTCAAATTAAACGATATTGTTGCTTGAAAGTCACAAGTTATATCGATAAAAAAAGGGATTTTGTTTTTTACATATCCTTAACTATCGGTTTTGAAAAAACAAAAATAATTTTGCGTTCTGCTTACCAATTTTAATACAGCAATTATTTTGTCCAGTAGCATTGTGGAAAAAGCGGCGTTAGGAAATGCTTACACAACACTTTCAGGAAATTATTGAAAACACTTGGGATGAGCTTTTACAACAATAATTTTAACTTCAATAATCCTTTGAGGTGCACTTTGATTTACTTGTATTTGAGTGGTGATCTAAATTGATTGAGCGTCGATGGTGTCAGAATGGATCAGACTGAGTCACTGTGAGTCACTGAGTCAACTGACAATGAATTAGACCAGTCTGGACCAGTCATACTAGTCAAAGCATGCCAAAATTTTCAAAGATAAAATGCGCAGTTGCCACGTCTCCAACTCCTAGAAACGTCTCAACGAAATTTTTCATAGGGTTCGGCCTCAAACTTGAATATCAAAAAGCTCATTTTATTGGAATGTGAGAGTTTGATGACCTTTTTTTTTAGAAATCAAAAGACGAAAATTCTGAAAACCCACCGAAAAAATTTTCTGAATCCGCCCCTGTTGAAATGTATTTGATTCTTTAACTGACTTTTTGATTTTTTCATTCAACTCCTCACTCTATTTATCCCCTTATTTATATTATTTATTTACCATTTTCATATATATGTTTCTTATAATTTGGAAACTTGGTCTCAAAGGCTCCAAATAATGTTACATTTTATTATTATTATTATTATTATTATTATTATCAGCATAAGAATATTTTTGTTATAAAATTGTTGTTTCAAAATTTACTTTCTTTTCGCTGTGATTTCAACTTATTTTTCTCGAAAATGACAGTGACATCGAATCCCTTACAGCACGAAAGTCCTAGGGACATCCCCGGGACGTCCCAGGGGTGTCCTAAAGTCCCGGGGACGTCCCTGGGACCATGTGTGCTGTTAGGGATAAGTCGAAATATCAATTTTTAAAAAAATTTCAAAATTCAATCTCTCGGGTTCCAAAAGGGCATAATTTTTCTTGTTTTTCCATTTCGTGAATATACTTTTCTAATTGGAATATTTTTATTGAAAAATAGATTCTAAATGTTTTCAATTTACCATGGAATTTTCTGTGAATGATTAGAAGCATATTTGGTGTGCTGTCAAGTCCAAAAACTAAGAACTTTTTCCATTTTTTATTTGAATTTCCCAAGTGACAAATTTCAATACAAAAAAAGTCCTGATTTTCTAAAAAATATAAGTGGTTTTGTTTGTTGTAAATTTTCGTTTCATTAAATAAAAATTCCTAACAAGTAATTATAATCCAAAAGCAACTTACACTTATTTTTATACTTAAAAATATGTAATAATTCTCATAAACTTCATAACTTTTCGATGTAAAATAAAACTCTCGCAGTTTTCGTTCCAAGCAAAGTAAAAGAGCTTTTATAAATGATGTAACAATCCTGGGAGGGGGGGGAGGGTTCTCGACAATGCTACGTCACAGATTTTCATCAATGGAAAAATGTGCACGCAGAAAAATGATGACGCCGTGAACATTGTCATCGAGGAGGAATGCGAATGATTTTTTCTCCTGCAGGCGCTGAATGTTAATCTTCGATGACTTTCACCGGTAATAACACGCTAATGACTAATTGCAATGGCACGTAATCGGCTTGAATTCCTTGCGTGATAACACGCGTTGCGGAGCTTATTGATGGAGTGCGCGATTCGAGAAATATGTTTATGTGGAAAACACTCGGGGCGGGGAAAAATCCACGCCAGGAGAATCTCGGAAATGCGGCGGGAAAAGCGACTTTTACCGCTGGGGGAAAATCGTTTGCATACCAAGTTGGAAACAATCGGGGCACAAAGCGAAACGCGAGAATCCCGGCCTTCGATTTTTATCGGGAAATTTTGCACGGTGGATCTGTGCTTGTTGTGAAATAATTAGGTTTTTTACGAGCATTTTGAAAAATTTCGATTTTTTGTACGATATGCAAAGGTTCTAAAGACTTGCAACTCATTGAAATTGAAAAATTCAACATTTAAAATAAAGAATAATAAAATACAACCTGTAAAAAACGGGTAGTACAAATTCCATCCATTCTCAACGGCAAATGCTGCGAAACACAATAATTCTTCCCTCGGAAGGATATAAAAAACCGCGTTCAATTGGACAATTCAATCGCTCGCGAGGCAGTAAATCGCACCCGTCTTATTTCTCTCCCGGTAATGAAGCAATAAAAAAAGGAAAAAGAGAAGAAAGCCCCAGTCGCGCGTTAATTAAACAAGCGAAATGATGATTTTCCAGTCCATTCGTCAACGCGAGCGCGTTTCTCAATGCTTTTGCGCGATTTTATCCGCGGTAAGGTTACAGTGATTAATCGAGCGCGCGCACATTCAATGATGAGTCGGTTACGTTTGACGAGCGATAATTACGCGAAAGATTAAAGCTTTTTTTTCAAACCCCGAGAGCAATTTTACGTAATATTTTCGTGTCGCTCCAAACGCTCGCAATTGCGCCGCGATTTTTTTTCCTACGATTCGACGAAACGGGCCACGTTTTTATACCATCATTGGCTGCACGAATTTCATATTTCAAATTTTAAGTTTAACTTACTATTTATTCCTATTCATAAGTTCAGAAATAAAATTTGAAAAAAACTTGTGAACGCCCCTGAATAAATCTGTCTCAGGCTCTAAGTAAAGCCTGTCAACTGATGTATCAGTATAAACAAAGTTAGATAGTGGAAAATTTATTCTCTTGATGTTCTTATCACATCCATTTACATAACAGAAAATCTTAAATAATTTTTTAATTCACATGTTTTGAAACAAAAAAAAAGATACGTTTAATTCTTGTTTTCCGCTCGCCTCCGAGTCTATCGAAAGAAGTATTATTATCGCAGCTTTGTTTATTCGTTGTTTTGGATTTCTCTGGAGGCAAATTTATGAGTGTCTGCGAATTTTACGATCAGAATTCGTACGTGTGTGCGTAGGTCGCGCGTGAATCATTCGCGGCGATCGTCGAACTCATTCATTTTCTCGGTATCTCGGCTACAGACGTGGCCTCGTAATTTTCCTCATTTACGAGAGAAACAATACGCGTATGTCCTGCCCATTGACTGCTTCCCATGAGTCACTTACAAGGGAGAAATCGCGAATTTTCAGGGTAAGCTCTGAATTTTATGAGCTTTTAAGGGGTCGTGCACATAACACGGGAGGGTGGGGGGGAGGAAGCTGTCACGTTACGTCACACATTTTAGCATAATGCTGAACATTCATAAATTTTATTTGTTCCATGATTTAGTACTTTTATCCTCTTTTTTTTTTATTTTTCGTTCATTGTGATATTGTGAATGTACTATTTTGGAATATAATTTGTTCAAATATATGTGTTTCTCGAGAAAAAATGTATTTACTTTGGGATTTTGTAACTCGAGAAAATCATAACTGGACAGATTTTAATCATTTCATAGGTTCTTAGAATTTTCGTATTGTAGGCTGTTCATAAAATTTTGTTGTATTTTTATAGATTTATAGAATATGATACTATAGTATTAAAAATTCAACGATTACGAATATTTTATTTTTTAAAAAACAGTATTTTTTCTATACATTCTCAGTACTTTTTTTTCGTATATTAATAAGTATTCCAAGAATCTCATCAATCACATGTCTTAGGATTCAAGGTTATCTAAATTTTTTAGAATATTTATTCAGTATTAAAAGATTCCTTGTACTTCTCACATGTTTTTTAATATTTATCAAACTGTAAGGAATTGTCTAGCAATTTTTTAAGATTTCTAGTATTTTGCAGATTGTTATATACAGGGTGTGTCACAGTGTGCGGAAATCCTTGAAATCATAGATTCCTCATGATATTCTAAGACAATTTTCCCTTTGCCATTTTTCACAAAACT